>JAGFPH010007628.1:20349-40013 GCA_018207615.1 Philaenus spumarius | reverse complement strand
ACTAAACAAATTTCTATTACTTCATAATATTTACCCATTTTTGGCTTTAGATATTTTACATTACCCCTTTTTCAGTTTAATTGAAAAAATATTGCATTGCGCGGCTGAGGCTACATCTCAGTCCGTCGCATGATGTACAACAAAATTTAATTCTAATTATAAGAAAATGTATTTAAAAGCTCTATAGGAATTACAGACTATAAGTGTATGTATTATGTATGCACTTGATTTGAATACGTCAAGAAGAAAATTAAACCCTTTCTGTTCTTAACTGACTTGGATCACCTTTTGTCTTGAACATATTTAACATTCTTGTAACGTATAGTAACATTCGGGTAATGTAGTTTGTGTTACCATAAAACTAGGTCAAACCTGAAAGCATTTCCTAGTAACCGCACTAACGATTCACACAGCTTCTGAAATGGTAATAGCAATACGTTTCTGATAATGGTTATGCGCTATACATTTATGTGTATATAGTATTTGCTTTCTTTGTGTAGTGTTTGCAGTTTTCCTTTCTTTCCTGGCTTACATTAGATACACCAGTAAATATAAAGTAAACGCTTGGCACTTATTATTTTAGTTATCAAAACCCTTTAACATTTAATGCGTAAATCCATCTATTGTGCTGTTCATACAATATCACTTTTCATTATAACATAGGGAGTTGGGAACTGGAAAATTGTACTTTATACAATACTGTGTGAACGGTGATTGAAATATGATGTGCTATTTTATATTTAATTGGTTTTGAGAAAACGAATAAGGTCAAAATTTTTAAAGTAGATTAATTTTCTATTTATTTCAATTTCAATTTCTGTGTATTTATATTATGTGTTGTTACTTTATTATCTTACTCTGTTAGCTTATTTTATTATTTGTGTAAAGTTATATTATCTATCTCTTACAGACTGTGAAACCCATGTAATGATTATATTTAGATGGCGAATTTACTAATGTGTTTATTAATAATTATAAACATCTTTATTTACTAAAAACATATTACACTGTGCCGTTATTACATGCGCGATACAAAACCGACTGACAAATCCGTAAACGACCAGCGCGCACTATCGTCAGACAATTGCACTAACTGTAACGAACATAGAGTCTACAGAGCGTTGACTCTTAACTCGGCCTGCATGAAATGCGAAAGGCTGTGGCGACAGCTGATCGTTTTTCTGTTCAAGAGATCATGACTAGTAACTTCATTCTGTAATTATTCTGCAACTCGTTTTCAAGCTTCACATTGGAAGACCACAAACCATGTGTTAAGTTTAGTTTAATTTCAGTTTGTAAATAATTAAACTTTACTCTTTTGTCTTCTTTGGACAAGTTACTTTAATTATGTTTTAGAGCCAATCTTCGCTTACCAGGTAACTCTACTATTTAACCTCACTAAATTGTATTTCAAACCTGTTGCTTACCAGAACTCTTGAAATAACTCAAATATGCTGTAGGAATAAATATGTATTTCTTTCAATATTAAATTCATTTTATTATAAGAGCCTACTGGCAATAATAAATTGATTCTGTATATTTTTCATATCTATTTACCATTGTAAAAAACTTGACTGTTAAATTACAATTTCATAGCCTATGTTATAGCCTAATTATAATTAATTGAAATTCTGAAAATTAACTTTAATAAGCACTGTAGTAATTTTCTATTCAACCTACAGTCAGTTAATTGTTTAAAAAAGGACTTAAATCTGATACTGGAAAATATACTAGAAAGTAATTTAACATGTGCCATGCATGTATAACATCTGTTTGAACATGAATAATTTTAATGCCTGCATTATAGAATGACCAAGTGAAACTTGTATAATGATTGTTTTACATATTTTAAGCATACATCTAATGCTCCTTGTTTTTTTCTTTTGGACCTTTTAGTGTTATACACTGGTTCAAGTAAAGGATTATTTCAACTAATGGCCTATTTCAACTAATGGCCTATTTCAAGTAAAGGATTATTTCAACTAATGGCCTATTTCAACTAAAGGACTATTCGAACCTAGTGCCTGACTCAAATCTACATTTAATTCTGCTTCATGGTCATTTCAACTTTAAACTCTACATTTCTTTAAGTACTCTACAGTTATAATATATATTTATGTATCACCGCCAACTTTAAATAACCTTATAAGTCTACAAAGTAATTCTGTTTCATCAAAAGTGATTTGTTTTATGTGATTTGTTATGAGGTTGAGTTGATCTTTTTTTTTTGACTATATGTATAGATGTATAAAAAACCTTTTTTTGAAAATTTTCTTTTAACAAAAAATTGGGTGGCGATGCTAGCAAAATTTAGATTAATCCAAACCCCCAGGGTTTCATCCAAATTCCTTTAGTGACGTCACACATATATATATATATTCTTTCACCTTTTACTTTAATATTTTTTTTAAAACCTTAAGTTAAGTTGGCCAACTATAAAATATAATATAATAGATAGATTTAATTTCATATACATACAAATGTTAGGTTAAGTGCATTTACATAGGTAAACTCTACCATTCTTGTTAAACAATTTATTCTGTTGTTATGATACACAACACCTAACTTTGTGCAACTATGTATTGATATATTTTTCTGTATAAAAAACTTTTTTTGAAATAATTGGGTGGGATTGTTAATAATTAAATTTAAGGGAAGGGTTTGTTAATTTTGTTTTAATAAAGATATATAATTAAATTGTAAACTTTCATTAAGGGCGCATAAATCTTTTGTAATTTTCTTAAGGGCATATTACTATTTTTTTTTACAATAAACAAAATTGTTTATTAAACCTTCTAAGGAGTTTTCTTTGTTATACCATTGTAAATGGGTGATTCAAGGTTTCAGGTTCGTCAATTAAGGTGAGCGAATAACATAATTATTTAAATATTTTGTGTATCTCTTCTTAAAGTAATTTTTGATAGTAGGTTGACATGTGCCGTCTTTTGGTTACCCAGTACGCTTTCCTAATTTTGTCACAGACTGGCACAACACATTCTGCTGTAAATTTATGAAAAGCACATAACAAGTGATATTTCAATGTATTTTGTTAATACATCTTTAACAGAAGTATATTTAACATTTATTTATAAACGTACAGTTAAATATTACAAAGAGAATAATTAATCTCTGGTAACACAATTGCAGGCCTTTGTTGTTCAATAGTAAATCCCAAATATCATATATAAATGGCATTCACATAATTATTAAACTTGTATTTAAACACAAAACTTTAGATAAATGCATACAAAATAGAATGCACTCTAGCTAGTTAGCACAGCAGCTATTTTTTCCAGCACAACATTTATGACACAATTTTAATATATTGAAATCTACGTTTTTCAACTTTGTTATCTTTATGCCAAAAACCTTAGTTCAATTTTTTTTAAATTTAAATAAATATATGTAAATTTATTTAAACTTTGTTTTTAAAATCAAACAGTTTACTATTTTAGGTTCAGAACTTTCTGTAGATGCAATTTTGAAGGATTTGTAATAAAACTAAACAGAGAAATTTTAAACGCCATAATTACTGTAATGTTTTATGCAAAAGGTGTTAATTAAATCTATACCCTTAAAATAAAATAAAAAACAAACTATATTTTGTTACAAAAGTGATTACTGATATAAAGTCTTCTCAATTTAAATTAGTTTTTTTTTCAAAATTAATGCCTCTATAATCATATTAGTCTGCTCCGAGTAATTTTTAAAATTTTACAAACGACAAAATTTTAAAGATCACACAAAACAGACAAATGTTATGTATAATAATTCTTTAACCATAACTGCATATCGTTTGTGGTACTCGTTACCAGTACTTTAAAACTATAGATAGCCGTGTTCAATTTGTATAATCGTTAAATCTGAAGATCATGAATAGTATGAACTGATATATTTACTCGGTGTGTGTAAGAATTGTAACGTAGTTATTTAAATTGTATATATTATGTGAAGGTGAGTGTTGTTAATAAGTAGTTTTTTATTTTATTTCAATAAAAATGTTACATATGTTAAACATAAATATGTTTTCATATATTTAATCTAATTTAAACTAAAAGTAATTACAGTTTTAATTATTTTAATTATTTATAATTTTTGTATTTTTAAATTATTTCTTGCTTAGGCCTATGCTTCTTTTTAGTTATTAATTTTGAATTTAAAATATTCTCTGAATTTTACTATTTATTAGCCTTGTTTATACTAATAATTATGTTTATTATTTGTAATTATTATTTCTTATTAGTGGATTATGTTTACTGATTTTTAGCTAATATTTTACTACATAGATATTATTATTGCTATTTATGATTATTATTAATTTACTTATTTATTATTATCTGTAAAACATAAGATATTGATTAGAATACTTTAGCTTTGACATAACTCCGTTCAAATTTAAGTCACCCATTTTTTCATAGTCGACAAACTAATTTTGGTTCCTTTTTAAGTTTAGCCAGGTCGAAAGAGTGTAAAGTATATTATAGTGTTTTAACATTGTTAGTTCTTAATTTGTTAACTACGTGTTTACTAAGTTATAAACTGGTGGTAACAAGTGCATGTATAATACGTGATAATTTTTAATAGGTTTGTATAAATAATATGTCATTTGACTTATACAAAATAGTTTAAATATATATCCAAGTCAAAGAAAGCTTTATTGAATCCAATTAAAAACTCTGAACAAATGCAATGGTTGCCAAGATTTGTATTTAAAGATACTAACTTGTAAGCACTATTCCTTAAGAAATGGGCATTCTTGGGTTTCCTTTGCAATAGATTAAATTCAATTTATTACATCCCAAAGCCTGCTTGCTAAAGTTTTTATATCTGATTTAGGAAAAAATATATTGAAACTGTGTTTCAAACAAAAACGGTAATAGAATTGTAAAATGTTGCTGTTTAAAGTTTCATTTGTGTAAATATGTACCTTCCATCAATTCATCTTGCAAAGAAAAACATATTTTAAACTGGGTGCAACAAATATTTGTTATGGTTAGTATGAAATGGAAACAAACTAAACGTTAATATAACATATCTAGAATTTCAAAAATAAAACAAACATTTTCTCGGAATTGCAAATCTATTTTAAAACCAATTTCAATATTATGTTAGACTTATTTTAAAATAACCGTTGTAGACTTCTTTTTTATAAATATATATCAATGAAAAGTAGGTTAAACTATTGTTAAGACTTTAAATATGTGTAAATGAGTCTAAACTTCAAAATATTTAACCTGATTAAGTCTCTAAAGTGATTAGCTTCATGTTGTAGCAAGGAAGAAAGTAAATGGATCTAATTAAACACGACGAAGTTAATTAATATTAACGACCTAGACTTTTGTAATATTTTTAGATTCACAGTCTTCTTTCTCACACTCGTCCTAGTTTTTCTTTTTTCTATAAAAATTCATAAATAATTCAATATTGCTTGTAATATAATTAAGTATTTACACAAAACATATTGTATTAAGGGCATTTAATTAATGTGCACAATAGGTTTGGAGAAAAACTCTTATGCATTTGAGAGTTTGATACTTTTATTATATATTATATCGCAGCTTTTGTTTAACAATTTCAATCAATTTAGAACCAACAGCATCTGCAATGAATAAATTGTAATTAAAATCACTAAAAGTAAAAAATTGTTGTTTTCGATTTCAGTAATCTGTGGTTGTAGTTATACAATAAAGCGGTGTGTAGAAATACTAGGTAAAATGTTGCAGGCATGATGATAAATGTAGACTTTATCTGGTTTATAAATGAAATAAAAGTCCATAGTAGTGTGAGTAAATAGTCTATGCAATAGTGAATAGTCTAAAAGTCAAAAATAGATGCATTTCCACCAATCGTAATATAGATAAGTCGTATATAATTGGTAATTCAGACTACTCAACAAATAATACATTGTGTAATAAGTTCCTATAAGATGAGACGAGATGCATTAAAATCACAACTTGTAATATATTAGTTTAAGCAGAACGCAAAGTAACCAAAAAGCTTTGGGAGGTTGCTACACTACCCCAGACAATATTTTACTTTAAGGTTTTAAATTCCTATATTAAAAATTCCTGTTTTCGAATAAAGTTAGGAGGACATTAAAAATAGATGCAATATCTGTTTTACATAAACAGATACTCTACTTGAAACGTTATCGATACCATAACTACTGTGCTATAAATGTAGCCTAAGTAGTATGGTGCTATTTTAGAAACGATTATGAGATTCCAATAATACCATCCCTACATGGAGAAACTGTCTTTATTGCCCCAAAATGAACAAGTATTAATATGGGAATTTTAAAACTCTTGCATCTAGTACGAAATCTGTCATAGTGATTGTTGAAAAACTTAAAAAGATTAATCTCGCAAAAAGTCATTGAGGTAACTCAAGCAACACTGAAAGTTAAATATTAAACAAATAGTAAATCTACCATAAAAACAAACTGAGTAGACGAAAATCTTCAAATAATGACGTTATACACAACTAAAACACATCAGAAACAGACTGCACATAAATACTAAGATATTAAGAGTACTAAATTTGTATTATATTAAACAAAAAATATAGATGAGAACTAAACTATACTGGGATAGAAAAGAGTAAAACAAACAACATCATAAATCTATCACTGAACACAACTGACTTTAGATGGTTTTTTGGAAGTATGGCTTACAAAGCTCCTTTCAGTCTTTTTTGCTCGAATCGCCCAATTCACAGAAAACTAAAATTCTTTTCTCGCTTCAGTAATTGATTGGGGCTCGGGTAACAAGATAGAGTGATACCAAGAATAGTAACTTTTCAGAATGCTCTTTTGAATTATTTTCTTTTGAATAATAGGACTGATAAAAAGTTCAGATAAAAATCACATTAAAAAGTTTTCAATTTGCCAAATGCTCACAATACCTTTAAACCAATATATTTGGAAGCAGAAATATTTCCCCAATCTAAACGTCTATACGTTTGTGGCTAGTTGATAAAGAAAGTTTACCTCAGTTTGTTTATAACAAAAAATAAATAAATCCAAGGCATTGTTTATCATTAGAGAGAGATTGTGCGATCTCTAATTGGCACCATAACTTTTATCTGTTTACCTTTGTTGACAGTTAAATTAAACTATACTTCAATGTTACTTTTACTAAGTAAAATAGTATAAACAAATTACAATATAAAGCCAACATACATAATCGTAAAACAACAACGAACAAAATTACTTATACTGTTATTTAAAACATTTAATATTTACGTAAAATAAGTAAAATGTAGGCTTTTGCAACCCCGTTTAAACATAAAATAGTACATGTTCTTGTTATTGCCAATAAAATTTTTTCTCGAATTCTAAATTTTACCAAAACGGCCAAGTAGTACCTGAAAGTAAAAAAAATCGTTATCATAAATGTTGATTTAACTTACGAAATATTTGTACAAATAATTAAACTCTTCGTAACTTCAATGCTTTATTCGTAATACACTTTTTTAATCACTACAGGTCAAAACATCTAGACCCGTTTACCGCTACTCGTTTAAAATTGCTACGAGATTTTGCTTGCAATAGTAGCTCCATAATCGGATTCAGAAATTAAGGTCAACTGGACGCTGTAGCGATTTTGAGACCTTCTGGGAATTGAACCTGTACACAAAGAGAGCACAGGAAGCAACTAGAAGCACTACTTTGATACAGACCGGACATTAATTCCTTTATCGGTCAGGTCTACAATTCCCTAGCAACTCTTGGGACTACCATTACTCATAATAATTCCTGATATTAAAACAATTATTGCAAGTAGTTACCATTCAAATCTACCGTAATCTATTCTTTAAATACACAATAATACACACTTTTACATATATATATATATATATATATATATAACGTGCATATCTATCAAATAACGAATTTATAAGTATAAAGATGCATGTACATTATGGAGTTATAATAGAACGTTACGTTTGAACATATTGATCATTTCAAATTACTATGGAAGAAGCAAATCACATTCAAATTATATCTGTTATATGTGTTACTATTGAGTTATAAAAGTCAAAATTCATATAAACTGTTATTTACAAAAGTCCAGATAGCTTAAAACAAAACACATTATCGTAATTTAAGCAAATATAACATTAATTTAAGTCATATAACATTATTAAAGTATTACAGAAGATGTATAAAATACCTTTTATATTCTTCCTATACACGTCTATCTCTGGTTATATATTGTATTCTTTATATTACATTATAAAAGTTGTTATAAGTGATACAAGCAGCACTGAGATATTTTATTTGTGTAAGACATAAACTAAACAACACATTCTGTATTTTAAAACGTTACTTGGAAATTGTATACTGTAACAGCTGTGGAAACAGGAAAGGATATTGTTATTATTTGCCAGCGGGTTTGTTTTTATTGCACATAAATATTTACTTGTATATAACTGTAACTTAAAAAAGAGTATATTTTGAAAAATGATCAAAGTTTATAAACATTTTATTATTTACTGAACTATAACTAGAAGCCCCTAATTATAAACTAAATTATTGTTTTGTAAAACATATAACACATTGTATAAATAATTGCTTTATGATAATATATTTTACCTTACATAAAATGATTATGAATGACAGCATTTTGTATAAATAAGTGTGTATCTAAATGCGTTGTACCTATTTGAATAATTTAAACCAGTAGTGGTTTATGTAATATTTAAGTAATAGTTAATCAGAATAGTGTTACAATAATATCAAAGAAGTATAATAGAAACTTGCCTTGTTTGTAAGTTTATGTGCATTATTTTTAAATCAGTGTTTTATATATGTTGCGATTTTAGCATATATTGCAATACAATAAATGGTGAACTCAAACTACTTGAGATAGAGCAACACAGTTTTGCATGAATAATTCATATTTAGTAGGCTAATAATGTATACATAATGCATTACAAAGTAAGGTAATAATTTAAACTTTCAAAATCCAAGTTAAGTTCGACCATTTTTTATTATTATTTGTCTTTTTTTTTAGTTTCTTAGGAACTCAAAATAGGTTATTTGTTTATTGTATTTTTACCCAACTCATTTATGGATAGAGAAGCACATTTATTTTAAAAAGCGATAAAATGGGCGAAAGTGTCTGGAAACTATTTAAAACGGTAAATTACTTCAGTTTAGAGTTGTTTAACTGTAAAACTGTATATAATAAAAATAAAATAAACATTCAAATAATTTAAGTAAACTTTTACAATTATGTTCATACCCTCTTCCTTTGTAGAATTGTTGAATATTTTATGTATACAGTATTTCAATATCATTGAATATATTGAAACCATATAACATATACAAGTTCTAGCCATAGTTTATTTAAAAAAATGTTATTTACTTCAATTAAATCACTGGATTTTGAGCTTCATTAAAATTTTAACTATAACAAATTATAAAGTAAATGGCCTTTGATGTTTGTATTAATTTATAAATATCCACTTAGGTGAAAGTATAAAAGAGTAGTAAAAGTATACTTACTGATTTAGTTAAAAGCGGTTTCGAAGTTGTATTTATTCTAAGTATTACGGCAACAAAAATATTTCACAAAGCCGTAAAACAGTGCTTAAACAAATGTAAACACATTGTTTCGGATTCAAAGAAAAGATCATTAAAAATGATAAAACCTTCAGCTCCCACACTTAGAGCACTTCCGAAAATCCACAAACAAGATATTCCAATCAGACCAATCGTCAATTTCACCCAGGCTCCTGCATACAAAATAGCACATTTCCTGGAAAGAATTTTGAAAAAAGAAATAAAATTTAAAAATGACTTTAGACTAAAAAATAGTTATGATTTGATTGAAAACATTAAAGATGTTAATATCAAATCCGGCAATATATTAGTCTCCTTCGATATAACTAACCTTTACACCAACGTACCCATAACAGAAACTATCAACATCTTGGAACAGAATCTCATTGACAATAATAAATTAACCAAAGAAACAATAGCAGAACTTATCGAATTACTCAAAATTTGCTTGAACCAAAACTACTTTCAATTCAATGATGAAATGTTTATACAGAACCAGGGCTTAACAATGGGATCCCCATCTTAAGATCATGGCTGATCTGGAATCTTGGCTGATATTTTTCTTAATGAAATTGAAAACAAATACATCATGAATAAATTTAATAAATTCTATAACAAAATTATATATTACCACAGATCCGTGGATGATATAATATGTTTATTTAATGGTACGAAACGACAATTAGACCAATTCAATCAATTTCTTAATAATATTCATCCAATGATTAAAATAACAGCTGAAAGTGAAAACAATAATGAGTTGAACTACTTGGACATCACCATCATGAAAGATAATAACAAGCACAAGTTTAAAGTTTACAGAAAACCCACTAAAACTGATCACACCATTCATTCAACTTCTAATCACCCCACAGCTCATAAATTAGCAGCTTACAATAGTTTTGTAAATAGAGCACTAAACATACCTATGGAACATGCCGAATTTATCAAAGAAATAAATTTGATCAAATGTATCGCTACCGCCAATGGATACAATGCCTGTATTGTTGACAAATGTATCAGTAAACAAAAGAAAAATAAAGAGAGGAAACTCAAATTGAAAAAAAAAATTATAACACCTGAGCCTGTAGAATCCAAAAAATATATAACCGTACAATACAATAGTAAACTTGTACATTCAATGAACAATATTTTCCGCAAACAGGGATACTCTTTAGCATACCGTACCAATAATAAACTCCAGAATGTAATAAATAGAAATATAACCAGAACCACTACAGATGAGTTTGATGAAGGAGGAGTATACCAACTTTCATGTAATGACTGTAATAAATTATATATAGGACAGACAGGTAGAAGTTTCAAACAAAGATTCAAAGAACACATACCAAGCTATAAAACAGCATTAAACCAAAGGTCCAAATATGCAGAACATCTCATAAACAATAACCACGATTACAGTAATATCGACTCCAACCTTAAAATTCTTCACAAGAGCAGAAAGGGAAAACTACTAGATATATTAGAAGAATTCCAAATTTATTCCCACAACAAGCAAGACCCTGACATCCTACTAAATGACAAATTGAACTTTGCCTCCAATTCAATATATGACACGCTCAATGCCTTGAGTAAGATAAATAATTCAGTCGACTGAAGATAGCCAAACTAGTAGGATGTATGCAGACCATACAAATATATTTATTTTAACCGTTTTAGTAAATTCAGTGATTATAATATTTATAAAGAAATGTTTTAAGTGTATATATTGTGTTTACGTGTTTGTGTTTTTAATATGTGAAGTTTGTGTTCATGACGAGAGCAAAGCCTGATGATGTCTCTGTGAAGACGAAACGGCCGTAGCTAATAACAATCAAATAGGATTATTTAAACAGACCAAAAAAAGGTAAATACCATAAACATAATAAACTGATTGGGTATGACAAAAAATTTAACTTGTACTCTTATTTTGCTTAGAAATAGGCAACTGCTTCTTGAAATTTCATGTAAAATAAAAAGATGTTATTTTTTAAAGTTTAGAATTTTTAGAATGCACATATTTCGAAAATGCAATAAATATATATATTTTTGTAAGTGTGTAAAATGTTTCATACGAAAATGTATAACCAAATTTAAGTCTATATTCTACCTATTCCCAAAGGTATGACGTTTTTTCATCAATACTTGGTGGTTAAACCTAAGCAAGATATATACTTTTAAATAAATTACAATTTTTCAATTATTGTTGTATATTTGATCCTATCCAATCAGCTCCAGAAGTATGCTTTAGAATTTTCAGTCCTAATAATAATTATACAATAATTATACCACGATACCAGTTCACAAAAAGGAAACATAAAAGTAAATTGCTTTTGTAATCCTTGTTTTAAACGGAACCCATTCCACTAATAGATACATTCTGCTGCATTCAGCCAATATATCCTTTGCCGCATCACTGCACTGAGCTGCACTGCGGGTCTGATAGTACACAGGATTTGTTTCAGTTGTATGAGTTTTGGAATTTTGAATGAACTTAAACCTGCGCTAACAACACTGTGTGTCAAGAAACATATTTTCGTAGTCTATTGTAAAAATATACCAAACACAGGTCTACATATAAGATGAACAAGACAAATTAAAATTATGATTAGTGGACATTCTGTTGGATTAAATAAGTAAAATTATTTGAGACAGAGAGACTTACATCCGTTAGGTGATAAGTAAGTGCTATGTGATGTAAATATAGGTGTAAAGTAGACGGTTTATTTTTAAAAATGAATTGCAAACAAAACATTATATAAAATTCGACCCTGTTAACAAATATTAACTTTTTTGTTACAAAACTTTTTGGCTCAGTGAAATATTTCTTACTGGTTGGCGGAATTTATGTTATTAACATTAATTATGTAAAATTCAAGTTCGTTACTTCAACCGGTTTTGAGAAATTTTACTAATACTAAAAATACCAGGGTTTCGTTTCTTTCCTTATATCGCAAAGCTAAAACGACTAGACGTCTAAGAGATAGGACGAGTGTCAACTAGTGAGGTGAATGTTGAATTCACTTCAGTAAGGCTCAGGTCTAAACTTTAATAAAAACCTAACCTAAAATTTAGAAGTACAAATAGTTGCTTCAAAGTTTTAAATCAGCTGTTTTAATTGGAAATATTAGAGCAAATAGCTGTTTATCTGTTATTTTATTCAAATGGTTGCTATGGTAATAAATGTAAATGCATGTGTTGATTTATTAGTCTAGGCCTAAGCTAAGAACCTTTTTCGAATAAACTTACAAATATTGAAATAAAAAATGTTTTTATCAAAATGAATTATACCCCACTGAGTGTTATTCAGGAATAGTGTAGCTTTTTATTATTTAAACTATTTGTTTAATCGGTTAAGTAGTTCCAGAGATTACCCCCTACATATAAACAAACAAATTGTATCTCTTTGTAATATTAGTATAGAAGAGACAATTCTACACAGAATCTACAATTGTTACAAGGTCACTGACGGCATAGTTTAGGCACGAACGCAGGTACAGAACAATTTGACTTTCAGTCTGTAGAAAAGAAATTGATGGAGTACAAGTTACATATATTTCTACCTATACTGTAAGATAAATGCTGTCATGATTTAGACTGTATTATATGTAGACAAACTATTTATTGAATGAAATGCTTAATCTTACTAATAGCATATAATATCATATATCTTTTTTAATAAGATGTTTCGTTTTTTTCTGTAGAGTGATTTCATCAAACAGCCTCATGTCTATGAAACCGACCACTTTGAATGTAACATCAAATTGCAGTGTTTAACTTGTGCACATTTATCACGATTAAGTGCTCTTTTGCACCTACATTATCTTCGCCTATTTTCTATCCAGACCTGTAAGCTATAAGTATTTGTAATAACGTAATACATTCTTAGTTTTTGAAGTGATAACTTCTATTGGCCCGTTGAGCACTTTCGCTTGACTATGTTTTTGAAATCTCGCGCCACGAACTTTTTGCGTAGATACAAGTCAGAGCGTGGAGATAGAATAGGCGTTACATAGTATATATAGACAAGTTAGCGCTTGCTTTCATGTTAAAATGTAGCCAGGAACGTTTCATACATAATCCTGAAGGCAATTAGCCCGAAAACCGTGCTCTTTCTTACCACGACAGGTATACAAAACTACAATGTATATAAATTTCGCGCTATTACAGACTAGAAATGTTTTAACTGGTTACTCAAAGTGCCTTGTATAATAGTATCACTTCTTGGCCTCTTGGCTAAGATCAAAGTATAGTATCTGTTCTTATCAGCTTAATGTGTGAGTATAGTGTCAATCGTCGGGTGTTCTAACGGTCTTCTGCTTTAAATATTTGATATTGTGTTCATCAGGGAACGTTGCTGTGTGCTGTGACGTGTGATTACTCAGAACTACTATCCCATAGGCTGTTTACTCATCGTAACTTAGAGTATATTTTACATCAGTGTGAGTTTTAACGGGTTTTATTTGGCCGTTTGAATACTTTTAGTATATTTTGAATAAACTAACAGTTAATTTGAATAAGTCAAAAATATAACTTAAAACTAATGTCTTATTTTTTAATAGTACTAAAATATCTGTTATAAATATTTCGTCTCCTCTTTTCACGTGATTTACTAAATGCATATAAAGTGACTCATGATATAGATAAGAGTGTTGAATTTTCTTTGTTGGATTCGTTAATACAGAAAGTCGGTAAGTACATTGACAGTTACAATTAATTATACTTTTTTGTTATTTGAGGATTTTTCACAACTTGTCCTAAATGGAAAATGTACAATCTTTGATTACGCATTTTTTAAACTGATAGACGGAAAGGATATCATATTATTTTTTTATTTTTTAATAACATTTTTGAAGATAATTTAGTAAAATTTTAAATTTTTTTTAAGTTTTTAAAATGTCTTACAAACTATAGGCAATTTAAAACCATATTAATTTTTTTTAGTCATAGCTAAAGACTTCACTCTATTTTGAATTAAACAAATGCAATATAGTCAATTTTCTTATTGATTATTTATAATTTGATATAATGAGATTATATACACCCTTATAATGGAATAAAAATGTATAATGCGAGAAATTAGAAATTATATTAAATATAATGTTCTGCAGATTTACTGATAACTGAAAATATACTTAAGTTACTTACTTACAGTTTTTAGGAGTTGAGAATAATTTGTTATTTGCGTAGAATAATTAATTATACAATTTATAAATATGATATAATTAATTACTAATTAATTTACCTTCTTTGTGAGGTGATACTGCCGAACAATCCTTAATGTTTATGAAAAGTAGTCTATTACTACTTCATATGACGCGTATCAACTATCATGCAGTCATTCTCAAATATACATGAAACACACAATAAAACACTTAAACAACACAAAACGAGTTCACATTTAAAATTATATACATAAACGGGCGACGCGCGTTGCCGGTAACCGTTCACGAAGCACTAGTTTTTAGTACTGGGTTCCAAATTAAGTTAAGATTAAGAGTCAACCACATAAATTAATTATTGAATTGTTTGCTTTCACGTTTCCTTACTTTGAACTCTTCCGTGAAGTCACGGATCGGTGTTTACTCTCTAGCCGCAATATATTTTACACACAATCTATTTCAAATAAATTTATAAACTAAATAAAAATTTAACTTTTTTAAATAAATGGTAATGTTATGATTTAACACTTCGTTTACGATATACATAGTACGTTTACTAATGTACAGAGCAGTTTACTATTATTCCAGATCCAATAATAGAATTTGTAACTAGCAAAGTATTAAGATAGCAAGCAAGGTGTAACATGACCTGTATATGACAAGGTGTAACATGTATATGACAGGAGACGATATAAAACTGTTGATTCCAGTTTACTCCGAAGGCCTCGTACAAAAGGATCAAAATATCATGAGTCATGACTGTGTATGCGTTATTTTAATTTAATAAAAGATTTTTTTGTTATGACAGACATGTTAGGAAAAGGATTTCCCAGGAAAAACTTACTGCATATTAAATGGTTTTGTAAACACAAAAATCAAGTTAGGTTAAACTGTTTTAGAAAGCTTATAGAGCAAAATGAGGTTAAGTAGTGTTATTTATCAAATGAATATTAATTCACAATAAAAACACAAAATGTATGTATGTTAAACAGTTTAAAGAATAAATTAAGTACCAATTTATTTGGTACTGTCGCACGCATCACATAATATACTGTGTGCATATTATACGAACTATTGTGTTCATACTTCACTGTTTGTCATGCATGTTAAAAATATCCAGTAATGATTTAGCTTTTTCTATAAATATTTAAAGATGTATATGGTTAAGACATTACACAGTTATAATCTAGGAATATGTTTGTAGCACGTTGTTGTTGATAAATTTAAAGAAGTTTTTATTTTATAAACATGATAATTTAAATACAAAGTATCATTTCAACAATCCTTTAAAGTAATCGACAATACCAGTTTTGGTGAACTACGCTGCCATCTTCAGATCTGCATTTAATGCAAAAAATTCCCTAACAAAATCCATGTAATTCAATTTGAAATTACTCCAATTTGAAGTGGTTAAGTACTAGTAAAGTGTATTATTACTTTTTATAATATTAAGAAACAAACAAAAGATATATAATAGAAACACACACTCATTTCACAAAAACTACAAATCAGACTCAGATTTCTCATGTTGAGTAGTTTCTCAATAACGCTGATTGATCAACTGAAATCAGAAAACCTAGTTGTTTGATTTAAGTTCGTTTAAATAAATGTGGCTTTCGTCAGGGAAAAACACATTAGATAATAATTCATGAATATTGTAAAACACCACTACAGAACAATGCATTAGCCTTGCACATTAATCTACATGTTCCTTGTTGACCAATTTGTATCTTGTAAGAGACCACCAACAGCTTTAAACATGCGCTTATGTCCGGTTATTCATCATCTTTAATGAAGTTCATCAAAGACTTCTTTGTGATTGATGTAATGCTGGATGAATTTAATTCAAGTTGTATTTGATTTTTATTATTTATGACAGTACTTAAACAGCCAGTGTAACCATTACTTTTTAGGCAATACTTTAGTTGGCCTGGAAATGGATCCACCTGGAAAAATCATAATATTGTAAAAACAACATATTTGATTCTGCTCCTAAAAAGGAACAGTCTGTCTGTAGTTATGTCATGATCGAGTCTATCACGAACGTATATTATGGTACCTCTAAGAAATCTGATAACGAACATAAAACATATTAATCTCTAGGTTTAACAATAATTGGAACTCTTATTATCTAGGAACCAGTTATCTATTGAAGTCTTTTCTACATCTGGACTTGAGAACAATCTTTATAGATTTGTCCAACAAACATAGAGTAGAGACTGTGTTCAACTGTTACAGATTTTAAAAAGTTCCACGTAAACGTAAAACTAAGTTTCAAAGACAATGAAACTAACTAAATATCAAAACCTTTATTAAATGTACATGGTAAATTAAATTAGTGCTCGAAAAATATTTACAACCTTCGACAATAATTGCACAGACACTGATGTACAACAAAATTTAATACTAATTATAAGAAAATGTATTTTAAAGCTCTATAGGAATTACAGACTACAAGTGAATGTATTATGTATGCACTTGATTTGAATACGTCAAGAAGAAAATTAAACCCTTTCTGTTCTTAACTGACTTGGATCACCTTTTGTCTTGAACATATATTGTAACGTAAAGTAACATTCGGGTAATGCAGTTTGTGTTACCATAAAACTAGGTCACACCTGAAAGCATTTCCTAGTAACCGTACTAACGATTCACACAGCTTCTAAAATGGTAATAGAAATACGTTTCAGATAATGGTTATGCGCTTTACATTTATGTGTATATAGTATTTGCTTTCTTTGTATAGTGTTTGCAGTTTTCCTTTCTTTCCTGGCTTACATTAGATAAAGCAGTAAATATAAAGTAAACGCTTGGCACTTATTATTTTAGTTATCAAAACCCTACAACATTTAATGCGTAAATCGATCTATTGTGCTGTTCATACAATATCACTTTACATTATGACATAGGGAGTTGGGAAGTGGAAAATTGTACTTTATACAATATTGTGTGAACGGTAATTGAAATATGATGTGCTATTTTATATTGAATTGGCTTTGAGAAAGCGAATAAGGTCGAAATTTTTTAAGTAGATTAATTTTCTATTTATTTCAATTTCAATTTCTGTGTATTTATATTATATGTTATTACTTTATTATCTTACTCTGTTAGCTTATTTTATTATTTGTGTAAAGTTATATTATCAATCTCTTAAAGACTGTGAAACCCATGTAATGATTATATTTAGATGAAGAATAAACTAATGTGTTTATTAATAATTATAAACATCTTTATTTACTAAAAACATATTACACATTCTGCTGTAAATTTAAGAAAAGCACATAACAAGTGATATTTCGATGTATTTTGTTAATACATCTTTAACAGAAGTATATTCAACATTTACTTATTAACGTATAGTTAAACATTACAAAGAGAATAATCATTTTCTGGTAAAACAATTGCAGGATTTTGTTGTTCAATAGTAAATCCCAAATATCATATATAAATGGCATTCACATAATTATTAAACTCTTATTTAAACACAAAACTTTAGATAAATGCATACAAAATAGAATACACTCTAGCTAGTTAGCACAGCAGCTATTTTTTCCAGCACAACATTTATGACACAATTTTAATATATTTAAATCTACGTTTTTCAACTTTGTTATCTTTATGCCAAAAACCTTTGTTCAATTTTTTTTAAATTTAAATAAATATATGTAAATTTATTTAAACTTTGTTTTTAAAATCAAACAGTTTACTATTTTAGGTTCAGAACTTTCTGTAGATGCAATTTTGAAGGATTTGTAATAAAACTAAACAGAGAAATTTTAAACGCCATAATTACTGTAATGTTTTATTCAAAAGGTGTTAATTAAATCTCAATCATTAAAATAAAATAAATATCAAACTATATTTTGTTACAAAAGTGATTACTGATATAAAGTCTTCTCAATTTAAATTAGTTTTTTTTTCAAAATTAATGCCCCTATAATCATATTAGTCTGCTCCGAGTAATTTTTAAAATTTTACAAGCGACAAAATTTTAAAGATCACTTAGGCTAGAACCACACTGCGCCAAACAATTTGTTTGAAGCAAACCGAAACAAAATGTTTCAGTTTGACTGAAACATTCCCAATCCACATTGAAACAAACAGTTCACTCAAAGTTCCCAGGCATTTGCTTGTTGACACGTCTCTCCCTTTTTTAAAGTGTTAAAAGTATCGTGTTAACCACTGTATATTACCGTTATGTCCGTTGATGGGGAAATAGATGATTTCGTCCCAATTTTGTGGCAATGTTTATTGCAAAATTCTAAAATTCCTCAACAGTTTTGGGTGCATCCGTACAACGAAAGAAGAAGTTCTCTAATGATACAATTAAATCATTGTTATTTGAACCAGTAATTTTTGTTGTAATTTACACCAGTAGGCCTACGTATATAAATAGATAGTGCATCTAATAGAGTACGTGTTCAAAGTTGAGTAGTTTTTACGTTTTTAATTACCAACATATTTTGTAAATTATTTAAATGAAATCGTAAAAATTTACTATGGCTTTCTAACATTACGGCCTATAAAGTAGTTATTTTAAGTCTAGGCCTAACCTAAAATTATTGTATATATTGTTGCCGTTAAGATAGGTAAAATAAATTAAATATACACACAATAATTTTAGGTTAGGCCTAGACGGATGAATAAAAATTGTATGTTTATTGAATGTATTTACAATGAATGGACATTTAACTGTGTTTACCATATTAGCTTTTATGTTATAATTAATTTTATACCTTTATTAAACATTAAACGTATGGAAACAGTAAAATATATTTGTATTAAAATCAAAATAATAATAAACAGCAATTATTGAAAGATTAAAATATAACTTTAAACATTAGTTTCGCCTTGTAAAATAAATATTCAATAATAATAATGATTATCAAATACAGGCTAGAATAGAAGAAGAAAGATGTTTACATCCCTTCAAT
>JAGFPH010007628.1:0-20249 GCA_018207615.1 Philaenus spumarius | reverse complement strand
AAATACAGGCTAGAATAGAAGAAGAAAGATGTTTACATCCCTTCAATAGTAAAATGTTTGATTCAAACCGGGGTTCTTCAAACAACATCAGGCGTGACTGGTTACGACTGAAGCAAACAAAACGTTTGACTGTGCCAGTGTGATCGCGTTTCCTCTACTACCGTGCTAATTCCGTTCCCCTGGTTTGCTTCAAACAGCCTGAGTCAGTTTGAAACCGACTCAGGCTGTTTTGTTCGATGCAGTGTGGTTCCAGCCTTAGAGCAGACAAATGTTATGTATAATAATTCTTTAACCATAAATATGTTTTCATAAATTGTAATCTAATTTAAACTAAAAGTAATTATAGTTTTAATAATTTTAATTATTTATAATTTTTATATTTTTAAATTATTTCTTGCTTAGGCCTATGCTTCTTTTTAGTTAATAATTTTTGAATTTAAAAATATTCTATGAATTTTACTATTTATTTGCCTTGTTTATACTAATAATTATGTATAATAGATAATATGTATTATACTAATATAATAGATATTATTATTGCTATTTATGGTTATTATTAATTTACTTATTTATTATTATCTGTAAAACATAAGATATTAATTAAAATAAATTAGCTTTGACATAACTGTATTATCCGTTCAAATTTAAGTCACCCATTTTTTCATAGTCGACAAACTAATTTTGGTTAGTCGACAAACTAAGTTATAAACTGGTGGTAACAAGTACATATATAATACGTGATAATTTTTAATATTTTTGTATAAATAATATGTCATTTGACTTATACAAAATAGTTTAAATATATATCCAAGTCAAAGAAAGCTTTATTGAATCCAATAATAAAAAACTCTGAACAAATGCAATGGTTGCCAAGATTTGTATTTAAAGATACTAACTTGTAAGCTCTATTCCTTAACAAATGGGCATTCTTGGGTTTCCCTTCCAATAGATTAAATTAAATTTATTACATCCCAAAGCCTGCTTGCTAAAGTTTTTATATCTGATTTAGGAAAAAATATATTGAAACTGTGTTTCAAAAACGGTAATAGAATTGTAAAATTTTGCTGTTTAAAGTTTAATTTGTGTAGATATGTACCTTCCATCAATTCATCTTGCAGAGAAAAACATATTTTAAACTGGGTGCAACAAATATTTGTTATGGTTAGTATGAAATGGAAACAAACTAAACGTTAATATAACATATCTAGAATTTCAAAAATAAAACAAACACTTTCTCGGAATTGCAAATCTATTTTAAAACCAATTTCAATATTATGTTAGACTTCTTTTAAAATAACCGTGGTAGACTTCTTTTTATAAATATATATCAATGAAAAGTAGCTTAAACGATTTTTAAGACTTTAAATATGTGTACCTAAGTCAAACTTCAAAATATTTAACCTGATTAAGTCTCTAAAGTGGTTAGCTCATGTTTTAGCAAGGAAGAAAGTAAATGGATGTAAATAAACACGACGAAGTCAATTAATATTAACGACCTAGACTTTTGTAATATTTTAAGATTCACAGTCTTCTTTCTCATATGCACTTGAGAGTTTGATACTTTTATTATAATATTATATTGCAGCTTTTGTTTAATAATTTCAGTCAATTTCAAATCAACATCAATAAATAAATTATAATTAAAACCACCAAAAGTAAAAAAACTTTGTATTCGATTTTAGTAATCGGAGGTTGTAGTTATACAATAAAGTGGTGTGTAGAAATACTAGGTAAAATGTTTTAGGCATGATGATAAATGTAGACTTTATTTGGTTTATAAATCAAATAAAAGTCAATAGTAGTGTGAGTCAATAGTCTATGCAATAGTGAATAGTCTAAAAGTCAATAATAGATGCATTTCCACCAATCGTAATATAGATAAGTCGTATATAATTGGTAATTCAGACTACTCAACAAATAATACATTTTGTAATAAGTTCCTACAAGATGAGATGAGATGCATTAAAATCACAACATGTAATATACTATACTTATAATTAAATAAATACCTTATTTATACAAATGCTCGCAGTCCAGTATAGTCTCGTATTAATATGAAAATTGTAAAACTCTTGCATCTAGTACGTCATCTGCCATAGTGATTGTTGAAAAACAGAAAATAATTATTCTTATACAAAATCATTGAGGTAACTCAAGCAATACTGGAAGTTAAATATTAAACAAATAATGTATAAACAAATAGTAAATCTACCATCATAACTGAACACAACCGATGGTTTTTTGAACGTATGGCCTACAAAGCTCCTTTCAATCTTTTTTGCTCGAATCGCCCAATTCATAGAAAAGTCAAATTCTTTTCTCGCTTCAGTAATTGATTGGGGCTCGGCTAACAAGAGAGAGTGATACCCAGAATCGTAACTTCTTAACAGAATGCTCTTTTGAATTATTTTCTTTTGAATGTTAGGACTGATAAAAAGTTCTGATAAAAATCACAATAAAAAATTTCCAATTTTGCCAAATACTCACAATACCGTTAAACCAATATATTTGGAAGCAGAAATATTTCCCCAATCTAAACGTCTAAACGTTTGTGGCTAGTTGATAAAGAAAGTTTACCTCAGTTTGTTTGTAACAAAAAATAAATAAATCCAAGGTATTGTTTATCATTAGAGAGAGATTGTGCGATCTCTAATTGGCACCATAACTTTTATCTGTTTACCTTTGTTGTCAGTTAAATTAAACTATACTTCAATGTTACTTTTACTAAGTAAAATATTATAAACAAATTACAATATAAAGCCAACATTCATAATCGTAAAACAACAACGAACAAAATTACTTATACTGTTATTTAAAACATTTAATATTTACGTAAAATAAGTAAAATGTAGGCTATTGAAACCCCATTTAAACATAAAATAGTCAATGTTCTTTTTATTGCAAATAAAATTTTTTCTCAAATTCTAAATTTTACCAAAACAGCCAAATAGTACCTTAAAGTAAAAAAATCGTTATCATAAATGTTGATTTAACTTACGAAATATTCGTACAAATTAAACTTTTCGTAACATCAATATTTATTCGTAATACACTTTTTTAATCACTACAGGTCAAAACATCTATTCCCGTTTACCGCTACTCGTTTAAAATTGCTACGAGATTTTGCTTGCAATAGTAGCTCCATAATCGGATTCACAAATTAAGGTCAACTGGACGCTGTAGCGATTTTGAGACCTTCTGGGAATTGAACCTGCACACAAAGCGAGCACCGGAAGCAACTAGAAGCATTACTTTGATACAAACCGGAAATTAATTCCTTTATCGGTCAGGTCTACAATTCCCTAGCAACTCTTGGGACTACCCTTACTCATAATAATTCCTGATATTAAAACAATTATTACAAGTAGTTACCATTCAAATATACCTTAATCTATTCTTTAAATATATAATATATATATATTATTAAATACATATACATCTATTTCTTATATATATATATATATATATATATATATATATATATATATATATAACGTGCATATTTATCAACTAACGAATTTATAATTATAAAGGTGCATGGATTATTATGGAGTTATAATAGAACCTTACGTTTGAATATATTGATAATTTCAAAGTACTATGAAAAAAGCAAATCACATTCAAATTATATATTTTTTTTTTTTTTTTAATGTGTTACTATTAAGTTATAAAAGTTAAAATTCATATGAACTGTTATTTACAAAAGTCCTCATAGCGTAAAACAAAACACATTATCGTAATTTAATCAAATATAACATTATTTCAAGTTATATAACATTATTGAAGTTATTACAGAAGATGTATAAAATACCTTTTATATTCTTCCTATATACGTCTATCTCTGGTTATATATTTTATTCTTTATATTACATTATAAAAGTTGTTATAAGTGATACAAGCAGCACTGAGATATTTTATTTGTGTAAGACATAAACTAAACAACACATTCTGTATTTTAAAACGTTACTTGGAAATTGTATCCTGTAACAGCTGTGGAAACAGGAAAGGATATTGTTATTATTTGCCAGCGGGTTGTTTTTATTGCACATAAATATTTACTTGTATATAACTGTAACTTAAAAAAGAGTATATTTTGAAAAATGATAAAAGTTTATAAACGTTTTTTTATTTCCTGAACTATAACTAGAACCCCCTAATTACAAACTAAATTATTGTTTTGTAAAACATATAACACATTGTATAAATAATTGCTTTATGATAATATATTTTACCTTACGTAAAATGATTATGAATGACAGCATTTTGTATAAATACGTTTGTATCTAAATACGTTGTACCTATTTAAGTAATTTAAACCAGTAGTGGTTTATGTAATATTTAAGTAATAGTTAATCAGAATAGTGTTACAATAATATCAAAGAAGTATAATAGAAACTTTTCTTGTTTGTAAGTTTATGTACACTATTTTTAAATCAGTGTTTTATATATGTTGCGATTTTAGCATATATTGCAATACAATAAATGGTGAACTCAAACTACTTGAGATAGAGTAACACAGTTTTGCATGAATAATTCATATTTAGTAGGCTAATAATGCATACATAATGCATTACAAAGTAAGGTAATAATTTAAACTTTCAAAATCCAAGTTAAGTTCGACCATTTTTTATTATTATTTGTCTTTTTTTTAGTTTCTTAGGAACTCAAAATAGGTTATTTGTTTATTGTATTTTTACCCAACTCATTAATGGATAGAGAAGCGCATTTATTTTAAAAAGCGATAAAATGGGCGAAAGTGTCTGGAAACTACTTAAAACGGTAAATTACTTCAGTTTAGAGTTGTTTAACTGTAAAACTGTATATAATAAAAATAAAATAAACATTCAAATAATTTAAGTAAACTTTTACAATTATGTTCATTCCCTCTTCCTTTGTAGAATTCTTGAATATTCTATGTATACAGTATTTCAATATCATTGAATATATTGAAACCATATAACATATACAAGTTCTAGAAATAGTTTATTTAAAAAAAAATGTTATTTACTTCAATTAAATCACAGGATTTCGAGCTTCATTAAAATTTTAACTATACAAATTATAAAGTAAATGGCCTGTGATGTTTATATTAATTTATAAATAACCACTTAGGTGAAAGTATAAAAGAGTAGTAAAATTATACTTACTGATTCAGTTAAAAGCGGTTTCGAAGTTGTATTTATTCTAAGTATGTATTGTTATAACCATATCTTCGTTTAAAATTTAAACCAAATTTATATCCCCAGTTTACGAGTAAATTAAAGTTTGAATTTAAAAAAAAAATAGCATAAGAAAGTTTGTCCAATAACAGAAAAATCACTAGGGTTAAATATAATTTAGCAAACTCTAATATATATCTTTGTATTGAGTTAATATTTCAGTATTAATTTCACTGACTTTATTTGCGTTGAATGTATAATTTAGTAAATAATTTTTGGTAGATTACTGTAGTGTGATATGTTCAAATAAAAGCTAACTACTAAATCAGTATACTGTGAGTCATTTGTACTATAAATATCAATAGATTAGGTAAGTGAATAGGGCCTATGTAATAAAATTGTTCCCCTATACTCTGTACTAACTCGTAGAAGTCTCTTCCAGATCATGTAAGGCTAACAACAGACGAGACACCGGTGTACGGGACACTTTCCGGTGTCCCAGCTTCTCCCAGGGAGAGACACCGTAGAGCCACAGAATCTGGTAGCGCGCTACACAGTGTCTCGTCTGTTGACACATATTAAATTGATAGTACATTTAGTGTCCCATACACTAGTTTACCGTACACCGGTGTCTCGTCTGTTGTTAGCCTAATAATTCCTAGTACTATTTCAAAACTGTAGCTTTACCTTTTATTAAAACGTTCTGACTGTAATGCAACTCGTTATGTTTGAATTGATCGTATCATCCCAATATGGAATATTATCTACAAAGCATTGTTTATCCGTGATAAATATACTTCGAATGATTTATACGAGTATTTCATTGGTAATTGTACTTATAGTGCCTACATTATAATCTTATAAATTCATCTCTATGAGTTTTCACAAGTCTCTAAATGTATGCATTAACCGAACATTTAACTTAGTAAAAACAATTTCGATTGAATCTTGATAAGGATCAGACAGCTTATTGTATTTTTTAGAAGAGTAAGGATATGATGTTTTAGTATCGGCAGTGAGGGTTAATATATATATATATATACAGAGTGTGCATAAAGTACCTTTAACCCCCTCACTATTTTTGTTACTGAGAATAAGTCAACAAAACCTTGTATATATCTTGCGTTAGATAACAGAACACATTTTTTGACATATCTGACCATCTATGATTTTTGGGGCTTATGGGGGGTAAGGGGGGTTAACAATTTCAAATATAAAGATAGGTCATGTAATACACCTATTGAAAAGCTTATTAAAAGAGAAACAAAAGGCCGCAAACTAGAGCTTAATGTCTTACTTCGTTTCAAAGTAATGGGCAATCAAGTTCTGGAAAATAACATACAACCTACATATTAGTAATATTAACAAATGAATAATCTGCTTCTATGTTATGATAACAATATCATTTTCCAGAACTTTGATTGTCCATTACTTTGAAACTAAGCAAGATTCTAAGCTCTAGTATATCTAGTACTAAGAGCTCTAGAACTTAGCCAAGAGCCAAGCTCTAGTACTAGTATAAGAAGGCCATTCTGTTTCTCTTTTAATAAGCTTTTCAATGGTATATTACACCACCTTTGGACCTACCTTTATGTTTGAAATTGTTTACCCCCCTCAAAATCATAAAGGGTCAGATATGTCAAAAAATGTATATAACAAAAGATATTATGCAACAAAAGATGTATACAAAGTTTGTTTAACTTATTTTCAATAACAAAAATAATAAAGAGGGTTAAAGGGACTATACATAATGAACACTATGTATATATGTACTATGCATTCCAACAGGGCAGCCTTGAGGCAGAGGGGTTAACTTACCTGACTCTTAAATCTTGTGGTTCTTGTATTATATCCAGGTACAGAACGTGGATGTTTCTCTAGTAAAAAAGTTAAGTTCATGTGATGAAACAACACTTCAACAAAGCAAAAACCATGTTACAGTATAATTCAAGCCAACTGGTCGCATCGAATATTGTTCAACATAAAAGCAACATGTAAACAAAATGGAAATTGTATTACTTTAATACAGTCTATATGCTGTTCAAAAGAAAAACAAAGCGGTTCTTTGTAGTGTTTTATAAATAAATAAAAAGATTTTTCCCTTGAATAAAACTAGTTTTATGTACCTGCAAGACAGTAATCACTATTCAATAACTACCTTGCAACGACAATAGTTGTTTCTTTATTGAATTTAAATCACAAAAACTCAATTACCTATTTCAATGTAATTTCACCAACATTTTTTGAAATAAATTGAAAACATACAATCACTCTGAGAGAAATTTACAAGAGTCCCTTTGCATTGAATATCCTTAAGTAAATACTACTTTGTTTGTAAACAGTTCTTTTTTTGTTTTAATCAACCTTGTTTTACTTTTCCTTGATATTTTCAACAAATGGAATTGTTACTACGACAAAACATAAATGAATACACAGACTTTTGTCGACAATGTTAAACAAAACTCTAGCTTGGACAACACGTTTAGATGGAAGTATTACATTCCAAAATGTGCTGCAAAATGAAAAATATCTTCTTTTACTATTTACATGCAACATACTTATTCCTAATATTAACAAATTAATAACCTGCTTTGATGTTATAATAACAATATCATTTTCCAGAACTTTGATTGACCATTACTTTGAAACGAAATAAGATATTAAGCTCTAGTTTGCGCCATTGAATTTCTCTTTTAATTAGCTTTTCAATGGTGTATTACATGACCTACCTTTATATTTGAAATTGTTAGCCTATTTACCCTAACCCCCACAAAATCATAGAATGTCAGATATGTAAAGAAAATGCGTCCTGTAACACAAGATATATACAAAGTTTTAATAACTTATGTTCAGTAACAAAAATAATGAGGGGGGTTAAAGTTACTTTATGCACACTCTATACATTATTAGCATTGCGTCTGGAAGCAGTAAACATCCCGTTTCAACCACTTTTTCCCAAATAATTCTCGAACAAAGATCAAAACTAAAAAGCCCAACTCTAGCTGCATTTGGTTTCAGTACATCATCTTATGTTTCATATTTCACACCTCTACGTGCAATATATTTGGTTGCAAATCGCACATAGACGGACTAATACTTCCTTTTAGTATTACAGATAACTTGCTCCTGATACATTTTATATTAGGTTCTAAATTTAGTTCAACCATCCTGTAAACTTGTAGACACAATATTATACCTGAAATGGAAACGTAGTCGTAAAATATGAAAATATTATGGCAAATTTTGTTTACATTTCTGTATCGTCGATATTTTAATAAAGGTTTAGCTTGTACTAATTCTCATAGATCAAGAAAATTTCTTGTAATTATTTTGGTAAGTTATATTTACTGAAATAATAAAATAGCAAAAATTACCAAAACGTTCTTAAGAGGATCACCAATACAAATGTAAAGGTTTTGTAGCGCCATTTCATAATGAACCTGGATTAAGTTTAGAGAAAACAAATATATCTGGTGTTATTTTAACTAGAGGTAATACTTCCTCCTCTTGACAATGTCAATGCTAAATAGTTTCAGTATACGTTAAACTGAAGACTATGAGAAAGTTTATAAAAAATATATCTCAGTAAATTCGTATGCACGAGTACAATAAAACACACGCAAATAAATTACAATAGTCGTTCTAAACCGATAATTACTTGAAATATTTACATTTTTAGACACAAAGAGAAATTAAAGTACTTTTCCTTTGTGTTCTCCCTTTTTACATGCGTTTGTTCCACAACAAAGGATATACAAAGCGTTCCAACAGCTTTGTAGATACAATTATAAATTCTTTTTGTCTTTTTAGTTCTATATTGTTTTCGTGTTTATTTATTAAATTACATACAGTGTGCGAACAAAATATAGTAACGGTGAGCTTCTAACAAAGATAGAAACATAATTTACATCTTATTTTAATGGAATGTCCATTTTGTTTGGCATTGTGATAACATCAGTTCTTTTGCCAAAAAGACGGCCAATTTCAAAAAGTTTAACGAAAACTCATATTTTGTATTCTTTTGTCTTTCAGGCTTTATTATTCTTTTTGTTTGTTTTTGTAAAGTTGGCCATTTTCTTGTAAATTTAACTTGAGTTTTCATCTTTATGTTTGTGTATTCTCTAGCTTCTAAATGGTACCATTTGAAACATTAACTATAATTTAAAATGTATATAAACTAAGATATTTTAGAAAGTCACATCATCAAAATTACAAACTTTTTTCAAACAATTCCATTATAATGTCCTTGATTTAGTTTTTTTCCGATAATCTGAAACCAGTAAAATATATGTTTATAAAAAGTGTACTTTCTGTTGTGTGTTTTCAGAAAGCATTTGATTTAAATCAATTCTTAAATGGAAATTATTTTGTTTCCATTACTAATAGCTAGATGCTTTCAAAAATCCAATTTTCAAGTTCAACTTACTCGACATTTTTCAGAATCTAAAATAAAACGCAAAGAATACAAATTCTAGAAATTAGGTTTAAAATCCAAAAACTTAAAAACAAAATAAAGGTTTCCACTAGAAATTGAATGTTGGAAACCATATTGGAAAAGTTGCTGCTTATGTTATTACGGTTTTAAAACAACAATTTTATACAAAATAAACATTTTTCTAACTTTATGTAAAACTGAGTTATCCAGCTGTTTAAGCATTTTTAACACATCATGTATAAAGTAATTTATATCAGATTTAATTTGATAGTAATGAACTACAAATTATCAAGCATGAACTCAGTAAAACCTTGTAGTAGCCTACTGACTCCGTTGTTGGTAGATATAACTGATTAAGAGTTGTTGACACAGCTCTCTAATATGTCTAAGTTATTTACTGAGCTGACATATGTCAAGTTAAAAAGTTTACGCCAAGGCTAAAACTTTGTTTCAGCTGTTTTTATACAATTTGTATTAAAATAAAAAATATCTTTTATAAATTTTATTTTGTTTACTTTAGAGAATCGAAACTTGTAAGAAGGTAATATCGTATTAATTTGTTCATCATTATTTCAGTTCCGTCAATGTTCAGTTTAATAAATTTAATACAATTTCAATACACCTGTAGATATTGCTTTATTCCATCTAAACTAAAAGACGAAATAGAAGTGTGTTCCTCATTTGTACCCAACTGTGACGTGATATTAATGTTATTACTTTTAAGTAAATATTTTTGTTTCAAGTGCACATATGTTTATAGTATGTGCTTGTAAATTAATTTTATAAATTGTATGTGATAATGTAACGAGGAAGAGAGGATTGCTGTAAATTGATTTATGAGGGACTTAAATTGCGTAGTTTTCTAAATTGTGTGAATAATACAGATAGAGACTGTAAACATTTGTTTAACTCAAAGTTACATTGTATTATTAATATTTGTTAGTACATTGTATCAGGCCCGGACTTGCCCACCGGGACACCGGGACGTGTCATGGTGCGCCCTCCTCCCCGGGCGCCCTCCTCGGGGTAGGGCGCCTAAGGCGCCCAACCTAGTAACAAAAATATTCACACCAAATATTTTCACTGCCTTAGCGGTAAGAATATTAAAATGCATACATACATAATAAATAAATGATTCATACCTCCTACCTACCTGCCTACTTGCCTACCTACCTACTCGCCTACCTACCTACCTACCTACCTAATTATTCAGTAACTATTCAGAACAGTTATAGTTATAGCAAAACGGGAGTGCCGATGGAGGCCAGGTCAAGTCCCCTCGCACGCATGCACCCTCACACTCACGCGCTCAAGGGATTAGGACAGCCCTTCCTTCCGACCCTATGAGTCACCCAGTGTACTTCAGTCTACCGAACATTAATTTTTGTTATACTTAATTGTATTTAAAAATTAATCATTTATATACATTCTTCATAATATTTCATGAAAATTGACACCAATCAAAGTATGGCTATTTTCTCTAGTAGACCTCAGATCACAATACAATGATAGTTAACAAAGCACTGGCTAATATGATTCATAAGTGTGAGTCAGAGCAGTTTCCGTTTAAACTAATGGGTTTTACGAGTTTTGGCAGTAACAACTTAGTATTCGGGTTGTGCAGCAATGAGTACGGTCTTTCGGTTTTAGCCAGTTTTCCATTCTGTGTGTGTTTTGTCAGTAGTTATAGTTGTAGGTGTTTAGTGTATGCTAATTAATTATGTCTTCAGCGAAAAAGCGTCAAATTATTCATTCGCAGGCCAACAAAGGACCTTTACTTGACGTGAAAAAGGTATTGCAACGAACTGCGGACGCTTGCGGCATTTCATTGAAAACTGTTGGGAATATTAAAGCACAAGTTCGTGAGGTTACGAAAACTGCAGGGGCTAATAATCAAGATTTAACGGATGAAGAAATGGAAGTTGCCGAGGACCAAATTCAAGATCGACTCCCCATTTCTACCAACGTTGTTCTGCGCACTCCAAAAAAAGGAACGAATCCAGTAAGAAAGGTAACGGGTTTGGACGAGTTCAACATGGCAGCTTATAACATACTCTGTAGTCTGAAGCATTTATTTTATGTCAGTATGGTTTTAGTAATGTATTTTATTATAATAAATGGTGTAAATATTTGTTGATATACTTTAACCTTAATTTTTGTTGACTAATTTTAATGTACACTGTTAATTTTGTATTTCATAATAGCTTAACACGTCCTTATATCATTCTCTGTATAGTCAGAAGCATTTATTTTAGGACAGTCTGGTTTTAGTCATGTATTTTATTATAATAAATGGTGTAAATATTTGTTGATTTTATTTATATTATTTGTAAATTAGGTGAATATTATTTGTAAAGTATGTGAATAATATTTGTAAATTATACTTGTAAATATAATTTGGGTGTATATATTATTTGAATAATATTTTTGTATATTTGAATAATAAACTATAATACAATTACATTACAAGTTTGAGTTTTTATAAACCTGAAAAGCTTGTGGGTTTATATATTATTAGATTACGTGGAATGTGAAAATAAATACCAAACAACGTACAGTTTATAGTAAATATTCATTGTTTGGTATCATTTTTCTTGTTTTGATAAATAGAGTTCAAAAATACTAAACAAGTCCAAAGAAAATTTCAAATAAAAAAGTTATAGTTTGATTGGTTAAGTTTAGTAGGGGAGTATTTATGGTTGGGGGGAGCGGAAATGCGGGCGGTCCTAATCCCCTGCGCTTGTGTGTGTGAGCGGTCTGCGTGTGTGTGAGTGAACTACCTGGCCTCCATCGGCACTCCCGTTTTGATATTACTATAGGTGAGTAGCAAGTAGCAGGGCCTTAAAACTTACATTACCTTGGCACATACTGGCACATACTTTCTTGCAATAGTATATTTCGCACCTAGGGCCGAAAATGAGGTTTTGCAGGCTTGAGATCGTGTTTCAAGTTCGAGACGGAGTCGAACCCGTTCGGCCGTGGTGCGAACGCTATTTTTCACCATACTACACAATAAAATAAACACTATATAAAATTAAAAAATAATATTTATTTAGCACACATGAAAATGAAACTTTGAGGTTATAAACTAGCTAGCTATGGAAAGAACAGTTTTACCTCAGTTGCTAGGCAATGGTGAAAATAATAATTATGTGTGTGCCACTAGTCTGTCGGCAATACCTATTGAATCATTTGCCATATGGGCCTATTTCATAACGAAATTATGTTGAGATATACGTTCATATTTTAATTGAATAAACGAGCAGCTGACTTTACGGCCCTAGGGTAGAAAAGAGATACTTTCGGCCTCCAAATGACGTTCCGAAAATAGCTGAAAACATCGTAGTGTGGTGAAAACATATTTAAATTATTAACACGTTCACTGCTTAGTCGCACATGTGAGCTTGACACTGAACACTGTGAGAAGTGGCCGACGCACAGTGCATTGCACGCCAACCGCGTATTGGGAGTATTTTCAATACAAAATGCATTGCGTGCTTCGTTCGCCAAACCGCATATTGGGAATATTATCAATACACAGTGAATTACGTGCTTCGCACGCCAACCCCAACCGTGACTTCATAATTGTATTAAAGTAGGAGATGGGATAGTAAATTAAAGTAGAAGAGTAAATAATAAATATTATTATTATTACCTAAAGTGAAAACTATTTGATTGATGTCGAACAAATTTGCACCAGACATGTCAAGTAGGCCTGTATAGATGCACGAAGAAAGGTTTCGAAAAATTTTGAAACACAACTCCCTTTTTGGCCAAAAAAACCCCAAAAATCAGTTATTATTATTTTTTTTTAAACGGCTATAACGATTTTGATAATATTTGGCTTATTTGTAGCCTTTAATGTACACTACCATATGCAAAAAACAGCATTTTTCAAAAATTTCTTGTTTGGCTAATAATAATAACTGATTTTGGGGTTTTTTTCCGAAAAACGGGGTTGTTTTTAAAAAAATTTCAAAACCGTTTTTCGTGCATCTATACAGGCCTACTTGACATGTCTGGTGCAAATTTGTTTGAAATCGATCCAATAGTTTTCGCTATTTCGCCAAAATACCCCCAAAAACAATTATTATTATTATTATTATTATTAGTTAAACGAGAATATTTAGAAAGATGTGTTTTTTTGCATATGGTAATCAAAGGCTACACATAAGCCAAATTTTATCAAAACCGTTAGAGCGGATTTTTTATAAAAAAATAATAACTGTTTTTTGGGGTTTTTTTTTACGAAAAAGAGGGTTGTTTTTCAAAATTTTCAAAACCGTTTTTCTTGCATCTATACAGGCCTACTTGACATGTCTCGTGCAAATTTGTGTGAAATCGATCCAATAGTTTTCGCCATTTCGCCCAAAAAACCCCAAATATCAGATATTATTATTATTAGTTAAACGAGAATTTTTATATTGCTAGACATGAATTTTATATACATGAGCTAGACGTTAACACTGATTCATTGACATTAATTATCAAGCACTTTCCGTAATCGTACTCCCCTCGACCTCATACTTGAATTAAAGCTCTCGACGAGAAACCTTTGGAAAAATTTCCAGAATTTAACATTTTGTAATTTTGGAAGCACCTTTTGGGCGAGAAAGATTTTTCCGATTTATTCAATTTCTTCATTTTCCCACTTTGAGCGCATTTAGTAAGTAAACGGTAAGAGATAGCAAAAAATGTTCAATACAAAAGTTGTAGGAAATTAAATTTCAAAGATGAGATTTTCCGTCAGATTCAAGATCCAATCATCCATTTAGCCACTATTCATCCGAGAAGGGAGGCTCCGCCCAAAGTCTTTAAAGCTAAACGATTTCACCGATTCACTGACATTAATGATTAGGCACTTCCCGTAATTGTACCCACCTCGACCTCATTCTTGAATTAAAGCTCTCGACGAGAAACTTTTGGAAAAATTGCCAGAATTTAACATTATTTAATTTTGGAAGCACCTTTTGTGCGGGAAAGATTTTTTTGATTTTTTAAATTTCTTCATTTTCCCACTTTGAGCGCATTTAGTAAGAAAACGGTAAGAGATAGCAAAAAATGTTAAATACATCAGTTGTAGAAAATTAAATTTCAAAGAAGAGTTTTTTGACAGATTCAAGATCCAATCATCCCTTTAGCCGCTATTAACCCGAGAAGGAGCTCCGGCAAACAATCCTTCAAATTTTCCATGTTAATCTTATGGAGATAATGTACAAACGAGCCCAAGATTAACGAGATTCTTTAGCGAATTTTCCAACTGCGAGCAAAGTGAAGCAGCCATCTGAGGCGGGGTTGGGACGCGAAGCGTCCAGGGGCAGAGGCCCTAGTATATATATATGGGCGTGGGCGCCCTCGGTGACGGTTGTCCACCGCCCTTTTCAATGAGCCAGTCTGGGCCTGCATTGTATTAATCTAACACCACCCAAAAAATGAAGTAAATTCAATCATGTCTTATTCGCATTTCTCTTCGATATAACTCAGATGATCCGATTCAATAAATACTTCAACAATTGATGTACTGTAGATTCCATTAACGTTATTATTACCCCCCCCCCCCCCCCCCACACACTTCCTCAGCAAGGGATATTTTTAAATTAGAAGTGAAAAAACATAGACCAAGACCGGGAGTTCAACCCGGGACCTTCACGTTTCCGTCGTGATGCTCTGCCATCTAAGCTACCCTGATATCTACCGATATTGGTCGATGTTATCTCACATACGGTTTTTACTGCAATTATTGAAATTAACAGATTGACTACCAGTAAATTGATAATAATAACACCACAGTAAACTGCGAAATAAGAATTGAGATTGTCTTCAATGTCGTATACATGAGGTAGTCAATCTGTTAATTCAATAATTGCAGTAAAAACCGTACAAGTGAGATAACATCTACCAATATCGGTAGATATCAGGGTAGCTCAGATGGCAGAGCATCACGACTGAAACGTGAAGGTCACGGGTTCAACTCCCGGTCTTGGTCTATGTTTTTTCACTTGTAAGTTAATTATATTCCATTAACGATCTCGGAAAGGTTTACAATTATTATTAATTAGAAGACAAGACAAACAGTTAATTTATTGAATTATGTAGATTCATCAACAAAGAGGAAAAGACATTAAATTTAATGTAATCTAACAGTAGTGAGTCTTTTATAAAGAGGGTATAATAGTGTTAGTTAAAAGCACTTTCGAACAGTAAAACGAGTGTTAACCCAAGTTAAAAACCAAGAACTGTCATCAGATGACTGCTTCTAATATGATGGTGGTAATTTATTAACATATTGTTAGGCCATTCTGTTCAATCATTTAATAACATAATACTGTCAAAGGTTGCGTATTATATAATTGTAATGGTATTTTAAAAGTACACACTTTTAAGAAGAATATTGAATGCAAGTGACGCTAAAGATAGTTTTCGTTTTTGTATGTTTGTGTCCTTAACTGTTTGTTTTTACTTTTAACATTTTATGGTAGTGTTTATTTATCGCACCATGTGGTGGTGTTTTTAATAATGATTCAATTAACAAAATATAATAGGTCAGTTTTCTTATTTTCTACATGTGCTTTTATAGGTCTACATAAATCACGCAAAAAACGTAAAATCTGTTTTCTAGATATAATTTTGAAATAATTTAAGATGTGACCAAATTTTTTTTAAATAAAAAATTGTATATTTTAAGACGACCAAACAATTATCCTATTCTACCTGGGTTACCATTTAAAATCAGTCTTCCAAATTTCTACATTTATTAATAACATTGGAAGTCTTATAGGATTGAGGTTAAATTTTACGTTGTATGTAGGCTATATCAACCGCATATTTGTTAAACTTTTGAGTTAACAGCTACGTTTAGTCAATTTATGAGGGCGTGTTTCTCTTATGATTAAAAGGCAAAAACGTCCTAAACGTCAATTCTAAAGATACCGTCTTAAAATTCGACTTTCACAATCAACGGTACGTCATAACGTTTTTTTTTGCTGTGATGGTGGTGGTACGTCACGCAAACGTTTTAACCATACAAAAATAAAATGTTGTATACTTTCCTGTTGCAAGTGTTAAGACGCCATACCACCTGATACTTAATTAATTGTGGTAGGTAATGATTGTGGGGGGGGGGGTAGAACTCTATACAATCTTATGACTTAAAGTATAATTTACCCGAAACAAATAGAAAATGGCAGAGGTTCTACATTGTTTAGTTCAAGGGTTAAACGACTGTAAGGTGACTCCAATAAACTAGGTTGAAATAAGTACAGAGACGTTTTTGAGTTTAATTAAAATAGTTGTATATTGAAAAATTTTAGCATTAACAACACAAATTTTATCTACTTGAAAAAATACATATTATAATTAAATCTCACAGGCTGGAATTAATATAATCTTCTCCTAATTGACATTTAATTTCTATAAATTTCTCTTTGTTAGTAAAACAAAATGTAATATCTATTCTAGACCTAAAACCTTCTATTTTATTTCGATTAACTATATTTAACAGTAAAAATTTTATTTAAATAGATAGTTTAATATTTCATTTAACTTTTCAAATACAGCATTAATAAACTCTAAGATCTTGTATTAACAGTTTGGGATAGTTTGGTTATTTATGAGCGTGATCGATAACTGGTTTAAATCGCTAATAAAGTGTTTGGAACCATCCTGGTAGCTAATATAATACCGACAAAATTATTTCACTTATTTGAGAATTATATAATATTATATAATGATTTCCTTGGTTTTTTTATTTCTTTAGATAATTTTTATTATTTTACCCCTCGAGATATGCCTTACAATAAATTAAATTAGTTCTACGTACATTATTGACTCTCTTTGCTTCTTAAACACTTCACATTTTCACTAGATTTCCCTTTGGTGATTTTTCACTTTCACTTCACTGATGGTCCCTAATGGATCCTTTTGAAGGCTTCTCTAGGGGTTTTCCAAATTCTATGATGTTGATGATGATTTATATGAAATGCCTAGATGTTTACAATTTGTAGTTTTACATCTTAAGACCGATTTTTTTCTTTTCCTCATTCTCCCCATCGTAGTTTTCCACGTAATTTGAGCATTTTATTCTTATTGGCCAATTTTACTTTAACTCATTCTGAGTGGTTTTTAATTTACTGACGACCAATTAGCATTCGACTTATTTGACCGCATTTATTTTGGTTTTCAATTAATAGTGCGCGCATGGTGTTTAGGTAAATTTAATACGGCACAAGACAGTGTTATTGTTACATCCATTGTTTTCTGGTAGGTTTTATCGACTGTCTGACTTGTTTCTATATTTGTAGTATTTATTGAATATTCCTTCATTAACGTTTCTTAATATATATTTATTTATTTATTATTATTGATTTTAAATATATAAGCCATTAGGATATTGGTGTCCCTGACAAGGTTTTTAAATCTATTTAGCAGGTAGGATGTTGTCAGTTTTTGTTAAGTGTAATACAGTATCGTATATATTATTGTGTTTAATGTTTTTCAGTGCTTATGTATGAGTTTTAAGACAAGCAATAACATATTACGTTGTATTATTTCATTTTAGACTGCCTTTTAGTGCAATTGGGTTAAGTTGTAAATAATATCTTTATATAGTTTATTAATATAATATGTTTAAATATATAATTATTTAACACTTAACTAACTGGTTTCAGCAATTATTTATTACATCCATACCAACCCAATGTCTTAGAAAACTTATACACCAGTGCATAAGTGGATATAAACAATGCTTAAAGCGATAAAACATTCAAGCAACGCTTTATTGAATCCCGTATAAAACTGTACAAATGTTTTAGTTTAAACTCCCGTATAAAACTCCCCGTTTACAAAGTTAGGGAGTTTAGGAAACCAATATTTCCCCCTATTCCCTGACAAATGGACACTTATGTTCTTAGTTCCTTTCGATTGAACACAAAGACAGTTGGTTTCTGCTTTTATATCTACTTTGAAAAATCTCGTATTAAAACTATTATTTACCATTACAATAACATCGTGTCATTTTGATAGCATAGGTTTAAATTATGTGGACATTAATTTCGCTTTAGTTCGTTTTCTTTCAGATAAAAACTGTTTTAAAGAAAGATTCAACGTTTATGGTGTATAAATAAAGGATATTACAAACAAATAAACCTGTATAAACAAATAACACATGTTTACAAATATATTGCTGCATTAATTTCTCAGGTAATATCTTGTAGATAATATTTTAGGTAGAAGGTAGATAGTAATATTTTCAGAGATACATCGAAAAGTAAATATACAAGCAGTATTTTAGTTAACATTCAATGAAGCCCTTCTACTGTACCCTAAGTGTCAATACCATACGATATTGTTTTGTTGTGTGCCAAATTTGGCAAAAAAATCAGTGTAAAGTATTGTTATTGTTTTGATTATTGAAACACGCGTTAATTAGCTTTGATTGTCACAGACAGAATCAAGAGTGACAATATTTATGTTTTTCATTCTTACGAAGTTTTGGAAATCTAATAAACATGGTTAAATCATAACAAGACTATATCAAAACCCACTAAAGAATACCGTTGCGAGGCGGCCAATAGGATGGGCGCGCAGCGTTGCCATATCTACTAGCCTCGAACACTCCTGGTATTTACCGATCGAGGCTTGATCACAAAGTTTAAAGAATTATAAATGCGTTGAGTCAGCCGCAGTCAGTTAGAAGCTTGGGAAGAACGTGACAACGTCACATTACGACGATTGGAGCGTTCAAGGTCTTGGTGTACACAAGCCCGTCCCTCAACGGTATCCTTTAGTGGGCTTTGATAATAGGCTTTTAGTACTTAGACTGGTATTTATAGAAACTTTGCAAAGAATTATGTAGATGGATTTAGGGTCATAAAATATGAAATACAGCTTTGAAAAATATATGAGTATAAAATAACAAGAATAAGCTATACATAGTTACCCTAAAATTGCATACATTCTATAGAGTTGTATTGAGACGTACTAAATAATTGTGTAGATTAATTTACTTCTTGCAATATAAAAACATATTTCAAAAGGATATGAATATACCTTAACAAGACTAGGCTTTTAGTGCTTTGACTAGTATTTAACCCTATATTACTTAGTAGGTCAAAATATTGTCACGGGATTACTTAAGTATCGTAAATTTGACTACTAACAAATGTTTATTTTTTACTGTACTAAAATAATTTTTTAATTATTTTTTAAATTGTAATTGTATCTTGGCATATGTTATGGCCATATGTTTAAATAAAAAGAGTTATACATCAAACTATTCAATTTAAAGAAATAAAAAAGCAGACTACTTTTTATTTAAAAATAAAAAAACAAGAAATTTGAAAAAAAATAAAAATTTTATACAAATTTGTTTAATGATCATTGTTTTGGTGTTTTGGTGTCTAATAATATATAGTAATAAAATAGTATAAAAAATTTGTTATATATTGTTTAACACATACTTAAGTTGTACCACATATTTTTAATAAAATGCAAAAGTTTTTTTCTCTATGGGTTTGGTCATAAAAAAAAGTTGCACTGTCACTTATGTATAGTCAAATTGACTACGCGAGGTCAAGCAAGCAAAGATTAAACACATACGATCCGTACCTACTTGTATCATCGAAACTGTGCAACTGACATCTGTGGTTGGGAGGGGG
>JAGFPH010007627.1:45642-56781 GCA_018207615.1 Philaenus spumarius | reverse complement strand
TTAAATGTAACTCTATCAATCGGGATCCAGTATATTCTGAGGGAATGAAAATGTACGGATCGTATTGAATGTGATAGCGTTTGACAAGCCATGTTATATGAATGTATACAAAGTTAAAATGTGTATTGATGCATTTGAATGATTGGATAAAACCTCTATTTAATAATTGACGAAGTTTATTTTATAAAATTAATTCTTTTAAAGCATAAATATCAACCATCTATTCCTCTGCTTAGACAGTAAATAATTCGAGCACGCAGTTGAACCGCTGACGTAAGATTATATGAATAAGATGTCCCCTTTTAGTGATTTCCCCTGCTGCAAAATACATACCTGCATTATCTAATTTTTTCCAGACAAACCATTGCTCGAACGAAATAAATACACATAACCTTTTTTGTTGAGAAATACCTCCCCTACACGGTGGTATTTTTATTTTTCTCTATCTTCATCCCAGCTCGAAATATTAAGGATAATCGAAAAAAATATGATAATCGATTTTTTTTTCGACTTTGGGAAATCGATAGACTGGTAAACTTTTTTTTATGTTAATCTACTTTAATGTACTTATAAAAAAAATATCAGCCGTATTGTAAATTACTGGAACTTTTGGTTTAAATTTACCCCTACCGACTGGCCTATTAGTAGAATTTGTTTGCACCTCAGCCTCCAGCCCCTGCTCACGTGCTGCTTCGTTCCGCTCGCAGCGGACAACTAGCTTTGTGAGTTCGCACCTCGACCTTGAGGCATCGGGTTATGGACTGATTCGCTTCGCTCACGGCGTACAAACTCGGCCGTCGACCTCAGATCAGAAGATGTCCCCAAGGTAAAATCCCCCACGTGGATTTTAACAGCGTAGGCCTACTTTTATGGTATTTTAGTTTTGATCGATTTTTTGGTGGGGGACCAAGCGAGCCCTAAGGTAAAAAAAAAAATTAACTGGGTGTGCTTAAGACCACACGTTGGAAGTGATAACTTCTATGACTACGGGGATTTTTAACTCGGTAAATGTGTACAATTATAAGGATTATAAAACTGTAGGCCTATTTGTTCAAATTGTTTATTTATATCCGTTATTATATATTTAAAGATAGGTAAAAATATTATCTTTTAGTTACCTTTTATTTCATATTGATAGATCAAATGATTTAGAAGTTGTTAATATTACAGTAAAGAAATTAATAATCAAATATGTTATACAAAGATGTACGAATGTTTGCGAAGTTAAACAGTAGGTATCCTTCTTTAAATTTGTATAAACGAATATATTGATGACCAAAGGTTAGTTTTATATACAGTTTATAACCCCAAAGCAAATCTTATAACGTGTAGAAGCCCATATAACTTATAGTTATAGAAGCCTACATTAGTTGTATAACTAATATATAAGAAAATTAACATCACAAGAAATTTTAATGGTTGAAGTTGTAAACATAACCCCAAAATATAATCTACGCTGGGTTTTGTTTAAGAATTACACATGATGGGCGAAATCAGCTGTTATATTAACTAATTCTTATGTGTTAATTTGATTGCTATGCTAATAAATGTAAATAATGTATTAATAATATTCCCTCTCCACGATCTGACTTGTGTCTAAACAAAAGCGTGACGCGAGATCTCGCGAGAAATCTGGCGTGATGCGAGATCTCGCGGGAAATCTGGCGTGATGCAAGATCTCGCGAGAAATCTGGCGTGACGCGAGATCTCGCGGGAAAACTGGCGTGATGCAAGATCTCGCGAGAAATCTGGCGTGACGCGAGATTTCGAAAACATAGCCAAGTCGAAAGTGCCCAACGGGCCAATAGAAATTATCACTTCAAAAAACAAAATGTGCAGAGTAATATCCTACATTTATTTTTGTAGATAAAATCCCAAAAGTTATCCATTCCAGTACTAAAAATCTAAAACAATTGTTACTTCGTGTCAAAAACGTGCTTCCGGTTGTTGGATTATTGAAGTTATACTTATTTGCGCCCGTTGTAATCGGGATGGGGTGTCGGTCGAGAAACCGCGTCACGCGTTAGGAGTAAAATCCGGAATGTGCCTTTTTATACCTTTCTTCGTATATTCGTATACTTTCCTATACTTCAAAACGTCGGATTGATTTGAAACTTTGCACACTCATCAAGGACCTATGGCAATGCGATATTAATTCTGTCGGGTGTAGTAAGTGAGCACTGATCATGGTCCCCAGAACACGACGTGATTTTCACCCCCTTCAAAACGTCGGATTGATTTGAAACTTTGCACACTTATCAAGGACCTATGGCAATGCAATATTAATTTTGTCGGGTGTAGTAAGTGAGCACTGATCATGGTCTCCTGAACACGTTTTCGGCAGTCATTAAAAATTGTATGCGCAGGGAGATTCACGACCATATGCAGAAACTTCGGGAGCTCATTCATTTTGTTGGGTGTAGTAAGTGAGCACTGATCATGGTCCCCAGACTAACTGTGACCGACCAAACAGTTGCAACGATAGTATTCATAAGCGTATGTAACAAAGAAGGAAAAAGTGGGATATTAATTTTAAAATATGCCTTCAGTGTTGGTTAGTGTTTTTATAAAAGAATAGGCTATCATCTACAAAATAGTAGGGCTACTCTAAGTTGTTTGTTGGGTATAGTAAGTGAGCACTGATCATGGACCCCAGAACACGACGTGATTTTCACCCCCTTCAAAACGTCGGATTGATTTGAAACTTTGCACACTTATCAAGGACCTATGGCAATGCAATATTAATTTTGTCGGGTGTAGTAAGTGAGCACTGATTATGGTCCCCTGAACACGTTTTCGGCAGTCATTAAAAATTGTATACGCAGGGAGATTCACGAAGATATGCAGAAACTTCGGGAGCTCATTCATTTTGTTGGGTGTAGTAAGTGAGCACTGATCATGGTCCCCAGACTAACTGTGACCAACCAAAAAGATGCAACGATAGTATGTAACAAAGAGGAAAAAATGGGATATTAATTTTAAAATATGCCTTCAGTGTTGGTTAGCAAATTCTTAAAAATATCTCTTTTAAATTCTCTGCATGCGCGTAGCGCAGAGTTTTTGCGTGAACGACAGGAATTGTTTTAAAAAAATAAAAAAATAGAGAGACAGTATTTCTACTTACAAAGTGATTCTTTCCTTTTATCACTTTATTGACCTCCCGTCGTAAACATGCGTAAATCTTACCTGCAACATAACAACAGAATTATTATACAATATATAAGATCAATTAGTAAAAAGTTGTTATTCTTACGATTAAAGTCTTTTTTTGTAGTGAAAAAAATAAGAAAAAGCCAACACCAATAGATAAATCTGAACCTATGAAAACACAAAAAGTGGTGTACTGAAACACCACCTTATTGGAAAAGTGTGTTTAAAGAAATTCATCTAAGTAGAAGAATATTACTATATTACTTGTGGAAAGAAGTAGTAGACTACAACTAGACTGTTTGTTATTTTATCAACTCCTATGAAATCGAGTGTACGTACGTACGTGAGTAACAATATAATATAACAGCTGATTTCTGTAATACTTAAACAAAACCTAGCGTAGATTATACTTTGGGTTCACGTTTACAACTTAAATAAATATATGTTATAATGTCTTATAAAGTACATTTTTTTAAATATGAGTTAGGCTATAGAACGTTATAATTTATGCGTCGAGGTTATAAAATAATTATAAAAACAACCTTTTATCATCAATATAGTCATTTATACAAATTTTTAAGAAGAGAAACAGATTCGTTTAACTTCGGAAAAATCTTCGTACAACATATAAACATATTCGATTATTAATTTCTTAATTATAATATTAATAACCTAAATCATTTGATATGTCAATATGAAATAAAAAGCTATTAAAAGATAATATTGTTATTTTTTTCATTGTGGAAAGGTCCCCGAATCACTGAATTTATAAATAGGTTAATAAAATATTATCTTTTATATGTCCGTCAAATTATCCACTCTATGCGCAATTGCTGTTTCGGATGAATTTCACTCATCCATCATCAGGTGTTGGAATTATCACTCGCACGAGGTCGTCGAAACATTAAATAACTGTTATAACATTTAAACTGTACAGTGACAGTTGTAACAGTTACCACGGTAGAGTTTTTAACGCATAGAGTGGATAACTTATAGACGGATATATTATAAAAGATAATATTTTATTAGCCTATTTATATAATATTGTTATCTTTATTTTGATATATAAATACGAAATTTTAACAAATAGGTCTACAGTTTTATAAAATCATATCTAAATTTTACAACATTCGACTATTTTATAGTATTTAAAACTTTTAAACTATTTGATATGTCGATATGAAATAAAAATAAATTAAAAAATAACCAAAAGTTCCAAGATACCTTTTGTATAGCCCTTTTAATTCCCTATAGGAGTAACTGGCGAATCAATCGGATGAAGGATAATTGTTAAATTATTATTATTAGACATTACTTAACTATTATCCTTCATCCTATTGTTAGCTTAAACTTCATGCCAAATTTGAACTCAATCGGTCAAACCGTTCTCTAGATATGAATTATTTTGTAAAAAAAAACATTGTGGAAGTAATGTGGAAAACGAAGCGTTTTGGGGCAAAATGTTATCTTGATTTTGTCTTTATACCAGTAAAACCATTTAGCGAAGTTTGTTTCTTTAGTTATGGGACATCCTGTATAGTATTCATCAGTGCAAAAAGTTATGATAATGAGCCTAAAAAACGTCAGAACCAACTATGTGTCATCAATCGATTTCCACCATAGGAAAGAATTATAAGTTTTGTCCAGCTAAATCAGCTGTTTTGTTCACTGTGGTGGAACGCCATGATCCAAACGAACAAAATATATCGATTCTTTTGAACGCGTCGATTCAAAATCCTTTCAGCCGTTATATTACTACTTATATGCTGTGAATTCCAGCACCACCACGACGTGTTCAATCCAATCTAGCAAAACTTTAATAGTTCCTTTTACTGACACTTGACAGCGCTACTGTAATATAACCCACTCCCTCACTCTTAGCGTGACAAGACTGTGTCCAACATTTCAAGCTACAAATTACATTTAGAAGTACGAGGAAACTTCAGATTCTACTGTTTATCTCTAGATCAGGGCTGTCCAACTTCGAGTGGCCCAAGGGCCGTTATAGATAAAATTGTAGTTGTGAGAGCCGCATCATAGAATACTTCGTACGTAACTTCATCAGTTATTTGTAATAGGTACGTGTTTGTTTAGTTAAGTTTATTTATTTTAAAAAATAACAACAAAAAAGAAAGCAGTCGTGGGACTGCCGAAAGAAGTGAAAACTGTAATGAATATAGACAATCTCGTTTATGTTATTTAAAATGTTTAAGATTTCAATTTTAAATGTGACAAGATAAAAATAACACAACTTACAAAATGAGGAAGCATAATGCCCGTTTCATAGATATTACTAACTACACTATTTTAAAACAACTTATGAAATGAGGTAACATAATATCCATTTCTGAGGTATTACCAAGTAAACTATTTTAAAAATAAATTATGAAATGAGGAAGCACAATGTTCATTTCAGAAGTATTACCAAGTAAACTATTTTAAAACAACTTACGAAAAGAGGGAGCATAATGTCCATTTCAGAGGTATACCGAGTAAACTATTTTTAAAATACTTACGAAAAGAGGGAGCATAATGTCCATTTCAGAGGTAGGCCTATACCGAGTAAACTATTTTTAAAATACTTTATGAAATGAGGAAGCATAGTGTCCATTTCAGCGATATTACCAAGTAAACTATTTTAAAACAACTTACGAAATGAGGAAGCACAATTTCCATTTCAGAGGTATTACACATGTGTACTACGAGTGGACATAGTACAAGAGTGTACTACCAAGGGACAAGTAAACTATTTTAAAACAACTTACGAAATTATGAAGCACAATGTCCATTTCAGAGGTATTACACATTTGTGTACTATATATAGTAGAGAATGACGGAATAGAGCGTGACGGAAAATACGTGACGGTAAAATCCGATTCACCGCTCGCTAAATATTATAGGCGGGGCGCCTATAAGAAGTTTTCACTTCAATAATATACATATGGTATGTGACTCCACTTGCGATGTATTCAAGGCCTCAACAAAGTTACTCGAACATTCTCGCTGAACCTCTCTCGAACATTCGAGTGGTCGCGTGGCAACTCAATTTAAGGTTTTTTAAATGAAATTTGTCTTTGCAGAAAAGAAAAATAACGGACGAACATCGAATGTGTAATGACCGTTGGGAATCAGACTGTTTAACCACAAACAACACTAATCCGACCACGCAGCTGAACCGCTGACGTGAGTTGAGCAAATTTACAAAATTAAAGTTTATAGGCCTATGTTTTAGGGTTTAAACCAACGATTTGGGAAATAGGTCTATCCACGACGGTGCTGAATAGCTGCAAAATCGTTCGCACGCCATTCTATTCCATCACGCTCTACTATATATAGTACACATGTGTATGCCTATATAGCAGAGTATAAAATAGTTTACTTGGTAATACCTCTGAAATTGACATTGTGCTTCCTCATTTCGTAAGTTGTTTTAAAATAGTTTACTTGGTGATACAACTGAAATGGACATTGTGCTTCCTCATTTTGTAATTTTTGTTCATCGATGTTGAAAGACTCGCTTGTGTGTATTTTCGTTTTTATGCATTTTTATATATGTTTTGCATTGTGACCCGCAAAAAAATATCGTCGCCTCGTGTTTGGACAGCCCTGATCTAGACAATGGAGGAAATCATACTCGCACTTTCAACATTACTGAGATCCGTTAATCAATCATTTCTCGAAACTCTCTTTTATTTAACCCCAGATTGTCTGACAGTAATAGCTTTAATCGCAATTTAATGCATTTCTTATCCAGCGAGATTGCTTGCTTTACAAATGGATTTAAAAACGGTCGCTTTGGTAACAGCTAGAATGGGTTAAAGGATTTAGGAATGGTTACTGCGTTGATATCATGGGAAATTCATTTGTATTAAAATCCAGTTTGGCTTGGTTCATTATGTTTAAGCAGAGATTTAAAATAAGAAATAAATCGACACGCAGCTGGACCGCTGACGTGAGTTGAGCAAATTTCCAAAATTAAGTTTATATACCTATGTTTTAGGGTTTCAGCCAACAATTTGGGAAATAGGTCTACTCACAAAGGCGTTGAACAGCTGTCTGTGTGTACGCAATATATTAATAGAATTTGTTTCTTCCTAGTGGCCTCGCGAGTTTGCACCACTTGGCTTCGAACCGGGTACTTTTATGGTATTTTACGTTTTGGTCGATTTTGGGGGAATGAAACGAGCTAAAAGGTCGCGTAAAAAAACAAAATGTGCAGAATAACATCTTGCATTTATATTTTCAGAAAAAACTTTACACAAATTTCATTCTCGTGGTAAAAATCTCAAAAAATAGTTACTTCCGGTCAAAAAACGTACTTCCGGTTGTTGGATTTTTTTGGCTAACGAACTTATCCGAGCGACATAGACAACCAACAAGTGTACCAAATTTGGACCAACTCGGACTTAAAATGCGGCCGCTAGGGTGCGAACACATATATACATATATATTTATGAATTTTAATAACACCTCAAAACGAGTTCTGGGGACCATGATCGGTGCTCATTTGCTACTCCCGACCTTGGGTCTCACCATAAGAGCCACTGCAATAGCTCATTTTTCCTATGGAAATTCGCTAATAAGTTATATATGTAATTAAGAAATGATTAACATTGATTTATTCGATCCTAGATCAAGTGTTTTGTAAACTTTTCAAGTGTCATTTGAAAAAAAAACAGAAAACAAAGGCTCAGCTGTGACAATTTTATTTCTGGTATGCGCCAAAATAAACAGTACGGAAATTAAAGCAGCAGTGTTGGTTTTTTAGAACAGCTGATCACATTGTTGATTGTTGCCAGGCCACGTTGCTTGTTACTACCGTAACACTACAATGGTTCTTACCACTCCAGAGAAAGTTATGATCGCATAGCATTTATTTTCGCTCATACGAAACAGGCAGTTTCGGTGATTCCAGTTGTGCGAACTGATGCAGAGTTTCAAGAACGATGTCACAAACAGCCGCCAAGTAATGCCGTAATGATAAGTAATCCAAACTAACTAATGAAAACCACGGTGTACTTATGCAGTAAGTCGTGAAGTCTCCGAAAGAAGTTTTTGCCGGACATATTTGAAAATTGTTAAAATTAAGGTGTTGTTGAAAAGGCTAAGGGAGCTAGGTGTAAGGGGAGTGGTTCATAGGTGGTTTGCTAGTTACCTACTAAATCGTATACAATGTGGAAGATTTGGTGGATTTGTTAATGTGGAATTAATAGTCCAAAGTGGTGTTCCACAAGGTTCTGTCCTTGGAGCATTATTATTTCTAATGTATATCAATTCGCTTTATACAGGCCAATTCAAGGGAGAGTTAACTGCTTTTGCAGATGATGCTGCATTTGTATATACAGTGGTAGACACTTGGAAACTGTTAGAAGGGATCTTGATCAAGACCTACTTTCTATCAGCTGGTGGTTTACACAACACTATATGGTGTTCCAAATTTGCAGAACACTTAATAGAAACAGGCCACAGTTACACCAATATAGACAAAAACCTGCAAATATTACATAAATGCTCTAAAGGCCCTATTATGAACGTTTTGGAGGAATTCCAAATTTATAAATACACTAAAATAGACCCAACAATATTATTAAATGAAAAAACCTTATTCCAATCCAACAATATATTTGACAAAATCATTCAGATGGACCCCCTCCAACTTAAGCTAGGTTGGAGGGACTGATAAGGAAAATCAGTAGCTTACAAAAAACGATCGCGGCCACACGTACGTTCGGCTCGCGTAATTATGAATAATATTTAAATATCCCTATCGAGTGTTGTATTGTGTTATGTGTTACATGTTGTTTGTGGATGTTTTGTATAAGTGTTTCATTTTAAAAACTTGACGCGCATTAACAAATGTAAAGTACTAGTGAAGTGTAGGTTTGATAATGCCTGAATAGAAAAGGCGAAACGTACGTCACCAGGGAATAAAAAAGAAAAATAAAGGACTGAGAGCTGTAAGTACACAAAAAAGTAAAATTATACTATATGGTGCTCAGTAATAAAACAAAATATATAATTTTTGACATGAAAAAAGACTATAACTTTGATCATTCGTTGGCATGTAAAAGAGAAAATAGATGTAATTGTGAGACATTATTCGGTGTAAAAATTTTTAAATATCTTGGGGTTACTTTGGATTATAGAGTAAGTTGGAATTACCATGTAAAGGAATTAAACAGCAAATTATTGACAATATTAAAATACATGTATTACCTAAGATCAGTTTGTGATTATGAATTATTAAAGATTATATACTTTGCACTTGTTCATTCCAAGTTGAGTTACGGCGTGTTGGTTTGGGGCGGTACATACCTATCCCACACTAATGTCCGTCATAGTATCACAAAAACACATTATCAAATCAATGCTCTTTAGATCAAGAACTGATAGCTCTGAAGCATTATTCAGACAGTTGGGTATATTATCTCTTCGTATAGTTTATGTCAGGACGGTATTGAAGATGGTATTTATAAACAAAATGGCTCTGAGCAAATCTTCAGTGGGATTCACGTAGAGAAATGTTCTGCATCTTACCAAAATCTAGGCTGACTTTTTATCAAAAAACCTACTTGTACCACGCACCAAAGTTTTTTAATTCCACACCAATAGATATAAAACAAATTCATGGAACCAAACAATTTTTGAGAAAAATTTAAAATTGGTTGTTGCAGAGTGCTAATATTAAGGACATCTTCGACTGCTTAACATAATTGATTGAATTAAGTGAAGAAGGCAATGTTACTTATATACTGAGGAGGAGGATTACGCTGGGTAGAACCGAGTTATAAACAGTTTAAAAACACTTTTTAAGTTACGAGGATAGGTTAGGATAGTCTCTTGCTCTTATTTTTGTTGCAATTTTTTTGCAGGTAAACCAAAAACTGGATTTGCCAAACGGAGTTGCCTAATTTCCCGTTTTTTGTATTCGGTTGGCATTTCATAAAAAATTATTGTTTATGTTATGTATTTAATTAAACTGTATAAACAATTAAAACTCTTATGTATACTAGGATATAAGTAGATATTATGTTATTATGTATATCTATATATATAAAAGCGAAATACCACTCACTCACTGACTCACTCATCACGATTTCTCAAAAACTACCGAACAGAGTGAAATTAAATTTGGTATGTAGCTTCCTCTAGGGCCATAGGTGCTCACTAAGAAAGGGTTTGAAAAAATTTGAAATTTTAAGGGGGTTTGGGGGTAAAAATTACTAAATCACGATTTCTCCTAAATTACCGAACAGATTGAAATGAAATTTGGTATTTAGCTTCCTCTAGGGCCATAGGCACTCGCTAAGAAAGGGTTTAGAAAAATTCGAAATTTTAGGGGGGAATTGGGGGGATCAAAGTTATTAAATCACGATTTCTTCAAAACTACCAAACGGATTGGAATGAAATTTGGTATGCAGCTTCCTCTAGGGCCATAGGTGCTCACTAAGAAAGGATATGAGAAATTTCGAAATTTTAGGAGGGGTTTGGGGGGATCAAAGTTACTAAAATCATAATTTCAGATCTTTTATTATTATGACAATAGTGCTTTTATTATTTAAGATCTATATACAGGGTGTTACAAAAATGTGTGATGGGCTATACAGGACCTGATTCTACATGCAAAAATAAGTCGAAAATGTAGTATAACATTTTTTCGATTTCGGCTTAGTTTAGCCGTAATCCGCCATTTTGTTTTTTTACAAAAACTCACTGTAACTTTGGAAATAGATAAGATATCGACTTCAAATTTGGAATAAGCATTTTATAAGTTACGATTAACAAGTGTACCAAACGCAAAGAATTTATTTTTATAATTTTCAAAATGGCGGCCGTTACAAATTTTTAACGTGGAATATCTTTAAAACCGTTAACTTTACAAAAAATGTACAAGAAACAAAATATTTTCCTTTTTTAACGACAGACAAAATGCTTTTTTTGTAGTTTCAGTAGGTCAAAGGACAACCGAGTTATCGACAAAAAACATAA
>JAGFPH010007627.1:14036-27580 GCA_018207615.1 Philaenus spumarius | reverse complement strand
AGTAGGTGAAGCAGCTGGGGAATCGAGTGCCGAAGTGGCCGAGACTGACCAGGATGTTCTAGAAGCTTCCAGATGTTTCTGGATCATCGAAGGGGCTTCCTCTTCCGAAACGTTCTAGAAACTGGAAACGGGCTATTAGAAATGTATTAGTAGAATTTGTTTGCACCTTAGCCTCCAGCCCCGGCTCACGCGCAGCTTCGTTCCGCTCGCAGCGTACAACTCGCTTTGCAAGTTTGCACCTCGACCTTAAGGCTTCGGATTATGGACTGCTTCACTTCGCATGCAGCTTACAAATTCGCTAACCCGGCCTCGAATCAGTAGCTGCTTCACTTCCGATCAAAACATCTGGTGTGCACATCACACAACTTTCCTTACCAAAATAGATGCTGTATCAATTATCAAATTTCTCGAGCGAGAGATTGATGATGCCATTTTCGAGTTAATAGGAGTATCCGTTTCGAAGAAAGCGGTACTAACTTCAAAACGGTTAATCCCACGGACCTGATTTTGGTCTCAATCGATTTCTAACCTCACAAAATGTCAAATTTGATACCAAATACGGCTAGTTAAAAAAAAAATGTTACCCCCAAAAATGCCCTTTTTGGGGGCAATTTTTGAAAAAATGGAAAAAGTTGAGTGGGGTATCGTTTTTGACATTATTTTGGACGCTGAATCGAATGAGGCCATTTTCAAGTCGATAGGAGCAGCCATTTCAGAGATAAAAACAAAATAACTTGGTTTTTGTAATAACTTTGTTCAACGAATTTTTAACGGTCTTTCGCGTACATAGGGTGTTAAGGGGGTCGGAGTAGAGTATGTTAGCAAAGTTTAATCAAAATCGTTAGAGGGAATTTGGAGTAAATACCAAAAATGTGCTAAAAACTGCTCCCACGGTAAGACACCACCTCCGATTTGCTTCAAATTTACATGGGTTTAATTGTTTACATGTTTGAAGATATCCTGTAAATTTCAGTTCGATCCGTCCAGCCGTTTGCCCTGTGCACTCCGGACACACACACACACACACACAGACACACAGACAGACCAATTGCCAAAAATGCATTTTTTTTACTCAGGGGGCCTTGAAACGTAAAGATATTATGAAAACTCGACATCGAATTTTTGGGTCGATCGCAATACCTTACCTAGTATAGGGTAAGGAAAGTAAAAACTACATTTTGGCTGTAGAAATCGTCTGAGCGTCTTGGACGTAAATTGGGAACACATATATAACATTTTTAATGACACCACAATACGTATTCTGGGGACCGTCATTGGTGCTCATTTACTAGTCCTGACCTTAGGTCTCACCATAAGAGTCACTACAATAGCTCATCTTTCCTATGGACATTCTCTAACTAGAGACTTTGAACAGTTTAGTGATGTTATGTATGTCTTTACCCTGGGAAAGATACAGGATGGGGTAAAAGATATGAATCGGTTTTGAAGAGCCAAGTATTTTCCTGTGGTGGGGTTTAGGATGATGGGAGGGATCTCATTGTGTTCGTTACATTGTCCCGTTGTCAGTAGGCAGCATGGTTTGGACCGAGGATTATCGTGGATTTGCAGTGCGCACTTTTTTCGAAAATGGCCGCTCTGTGATCGCCACGCTGAGGGTCTTCCGATTGCACTTTAACTTTAATTTTCGCATTGGGCTGCCGAAAACCCAAGACAACTTTACGAGAGACCGTTCCGCTCTCCTAAAGTGACTGTTTGGGGTCATTGTCCCTTATTTTTTTGAGGAGGGCGACCGAACCAAAACTGTGACTGCAGTAAGCTATGTTTCGATGCAAGAGAACTTTTTTTAACCTCAACTAGAACAACTAAGTGAGGAAACTAATCTTGGAGACACCTGGTTTCAACAGAACGGGGGTACTGCTCGTGTTTCAATGGTCAAGTTAAGGCAAATGTTCCCCGAGCGACTGGTCTCTCTGAGGGGCGATGTGGGATGGCCGGCGCGCTCACCCGATTTGACCACTTTACATCGACCACTTAAACATCGACTATAAACTCTTGAAGAGCTCAAGATGAGAATCACGGAGGAAATCAGGGCGGTACCTATTGAGATGTGTCGAAAAGCAGTGGAAAACTTCCGAAATCGTCTTCATCATCTTTCCACAATCTGTCTGATGTAATTTTCAAAACTTAATGTAATAAACGGTACCAGAAACTGGTACAAACTTTCTCACAAACATATTTAAATTATTAAACAGATTCACTGTGACTTGATAATTGTACTAAAGTAGGACAGGTTAAAGGAGGAGAGTAATTAATAAATATTATTATTAAAAATATTCGATCGATTTCGAACAAATTTGCACCAAACATGTCAGTTAGGCCTGTATAGATAGATGCACGAAAAAAGCTTTTGAAAAATGTTGAAAAAACCTCATTTTTTGCAAAAAAACCCCATTTTTTGCAAAAAACCCCCCAAAAACAGTTATTATTATTAGCTAAACGAATTTTTTTAGAAAGGTACGGATTTTTGCATATGGTAGGGTACATTAAGGGCTACAAATAAGTCAAATTTTATCAAAATCGTTAGAGCCGTTTTATTGTAACTGTTTTTTTTGGGTTTTTTGGTCAAAAAGTTAGTTGTTTTTCAACATTTTTTAAAATCTTTTTTCGTGCGTCTTTTACAGGCCTAGTTGACATGTTTGGTGCAAATTTGGTAGAAATCGATCGAATAGTTTTTTCTCTAGCTTTGTATACATACAGACAGACATTTTGTAAAAACCACTTTTTAGGACTCAGGGGGTCCCAAAACGGATATTTCCACAAAAATCGATTTTTTTCCGATCACTATACTTTCTCTATACTATAGTATAGTGGGAAAGTAAAAGGGGATTACCTGCTGATTCGAATAAAAAAGTTTAATTTTTTTAAATTGAATAGTTTTGTTTCTACAGCCCTTCAAAACTGATTCACATCTTTAGACCCATCCTGCATAAGTATTGGCACAGAGTTTTGGACCATTTTGTGTATGTTCCTTTATTTTAGTTCTTAAGGGCCATCTCAGAAAGGTTTGGTTCACTCTTGAGCTTGAGGTTCCTTGTAGAAATATTGTGCAGTCGGAATATTAAAAAGTGTTCAGTCTGTCGACAATGGTTCTATAAAAACCGCTAAACGAAGAAAAGCTCGGACTTCACTGTCTATTACCGCGTAATATTCTGAGAAAAGAAAACACGATTTTAAAATTCTATGAAAAGTCGACATGTTCATTATGCGGGGGAATATAAATCAATAAATTTACATTTTTATTATGTTTATAATGATAAGCAGTGTTTGCTTTTACAAAGGCTGTTAATAACCCGACAAGAAGCGTTGAGAAATAATTGAACGCTTTTATATACGTGTTTTATAGATAATCTTATCCTGTATATACAGCAGGTATTGGGGGTGGCGTTGGGTGGAGCGGAATTCAATTTAAGGGTTGCTGTATCCTCCCCTACTACAACATTCCCCTTGGGTTCACATGTTTCCAACTGCTGTTTAGGATACAAAAAAGATGCGTTTGCTGATTCCGATTAGAAGGATATGCACGTTAATTTTCAAGTAACGGTAAGCTATATTAGGGGCTACTTACATATTACAAGATCATTTAAATTTTACCGCTATTTTTATCTTGTACCCGATGACATTTTTTTTTTGAATTTAAATCCATTTTATAGGGGACCTTGTAGCGCTTACATTATGCATGTTAAAAACATAACCTTTGTTTACCATTAAAACAACAAATAAGTGTAAACTTTTCATGAGATAATAATTTTGACAAATTCTAAACTACAGTAAAGACCACGAAAGAATACCATTGAGGGACGGGCTTGTGTACACCGAGACCTTGAACGCTCCAATCGCCTTAGTGCGACGTTGTCACGTTCTTCCCACGCTTCTAACTGAACGCGGCTGACTCAGCGCATTTATAATTCTTTAAACTGTGCGCTCAAGCCTCGAGCGGTAAATACTGGGAGTGTTCGAGACTAGTAGATATGGCAACGCTGCGCGCCCATCCTATTGGCCGCCACGCAACGGTATTCTTTAGTGGTCTTTGATATAAGCAAGATAGGACACACGTCTTTTTTCCAGAGGTATGCTCCCTGTGTAATCAAATGGAGGTGGCTATACACACCCGTCACAGTTAAATTAGTAAAAATGTCCTAGGGAAAAATGAATCTCAAGACATAGGTAGTAATAGGGTTGTAACATAAAACTAATACTAAACCACAAAAAGTGTACTTGTAAATAAACCCATGAAATAAAAACGAAATTTCATATTTTTTATTAAAATGACAACATTTTCTTTCATTTGAAACAAACTGTACGACAATCGTTCCGGTAAATATCCAGAAATAGATATCAATAGCCTTGTAACCTAAAAAACCTATAAAAGTGCCCTTAAAAATATATACAGACTAGCTGTCCCGATCCGGCTTTGCACGGATAGACAAATTAAAGTTAAATGTATATTAGCAAAAAAATATATTATATCAATAAATATATTACACTATGTATTTCTTATGTGGATGTTTAGTAACTTTGACCCCGCAAACCCCCCTACAATTTCGAATTTTGTTAAAAGCTTTCTTACCGAGCACCTAGGGTCCTAGAGGAAGCTACATACCAAATGTCATTACAATCCGTTTGGTAGTTTTAGAGAAATCGTGATTTAGTAATTTGACTCCGCCCAAACCCCCCCTAAAATTACGAATTTTTCAATACCCATTCTTAGGCAGCACCTACGGCCCTAGAGGAAGCTACATACCAAATTTAATTCCAATCCGTTCAGTAGTTTCAAGAAATCGTGATTTCGTAACTTTGACCCCCAAAACACCCCTAAAATTTTGAATTTTTTGAAAACCTTTTTTAGTGAGCACCTATGGTTCTAGAGGAAGCTGCATACCAAATTTCGTTTCAATTCGTTCAGTAGTTTTTGAGAAATGGTGATCAGAGAGTCAGTGGATTTGGCTTTTATACATTATATAGATAAAATTAAAATATACTTTTCGTTCGTGGACGTGACGTGACGTGACGGATGTATATAGCCACCCAACCTAAAATGACGGGAATTAACGTGACGTGATGGGTGTGTATAGACGTACCTTAATATTGTATTATGTACTAGTTTTGGCCTGCTGAATAACATGGCGAAGTTGGTTGCCAGACTCACTATGTATTATTAACAATACAATTTATGTTTACATTTCACCGTAAATTATTATCCAGTTCTTAAAGCATTTTTTAGAAAATTAGTTTTATTAAAAATCCTAAAACTTAAAGAAATGTGCGAAAAATAGAAAATTTAGTTGTTAAATTTTCTTTCGATATTTTCAATTTGATTTTTTTTTAGGTATCGCTACACGAACTTGCGATATGTCGAAAACACGATATGTCCCAAATTTGCTCATCCCTATGCATGACAATCGAAATGCTCGAAAAGAAGTGTAAAATTTTCCCTCTAAAAAACCAAGTACTAAATAATTCTTCATCATATACATGACTATTAAAACTCAAACATTTGAAATGATTGTCAGTGTCATCGAACAATCGCCTTTTCATTCGATTGTACGTGGCTGCAAACGGAACTTGCTTGTCAACTGATTCCATGAAGTGAAGTTCCGATTAAGTTTGCTTTTTTTGTATTCTATTGTTCTCGCAAAAAACCCTGAATAAATGTGTACAATATCCGTACATAGGTCGTGTGTTTGTAATTCGTTTTTAATGGAGATTTATTCATCGCTAATTGTAATTCAATTTGTGTCTATCGTATCTGTATGACGCTATTAATTTTTAATTAAACTGGGAAAGTGGAACATGTGAGTTCATTTTATAACTTGCAATTTGTAGTTTTATGACAACTTTGTTAACAGTATCTATATTCGTACATATAAATCAAATTGACGTGTCTGTCTGCGACTTTGAAATAAATCCTTTTTTCTAAGCTCATATGGTTATTCATACCTCGCGTAATCTCCGGAATAGCTGAACCAATTTCGACGAAACTTTAATTTGCATGTAGATGATTTTTCAAAAATTGATCTAGGCTGCTTTTTATCACCGAAATATTTCGGATTCCTATTTAAAAATTATGAATAAAATTAGGGGTTTTACGAACGGATTTGACTTGACACGCGAGTAAAGATTCTTCTTCACAACCAACAGCGTTTTAAGGTTTTGTTTATATCGCTCTATTACATAAAAACTCCTGTCATTCACACAAAAAACCTGACCGCACCCCCACCACTCTACCCCCATCCAAGTGCCTCTATCCTAATCAATCGACATTTCAGTGAAAACATCAGATTATACTAACTGTAATCTGATTCCATTTGTTTCGTCGTGAGTTGCAGCGGGGTTTGGTGAGAGAAGCCAGCAGTTGCGAAGCCCCTAGTAACTAATAATTCGACCACTGCTGAACCGCTGACTTAATTTCCAAAATTAAATCAATTCCCTGGCGAATTAAACGAATTTTCAAAATTAAGTTTACATATTATGTTTTAGGGTTTCAACCAACTATTTGGGAAATTTATCCTCTCACGAAGGCGCTGAATGGTCTGCCTGTATGTACGAAATATATTAGTAGAATATGTTTGCACCTAGGTCTCCTTCGTTCCATTCGTAGCGTAAAAACTCGGGTTATGGACTGCTTCGCTTCGCTCGCAGCTACAAACTTGGCCGTCGGCCTCGGATCAGAAGATGCCCCCCACGCTAGAATCCCTTACGTTGATTTGAACCGGGTACTTTTATCGTATTTTACGTTTAGATCGATTTTGGAGGAACCTAGCGAGCTATAAGGTCGTGTTTAAAAACTAAATGTGCAGAGTAATATCGTGCATTTATTGTTTTAAGTAAAACCTTAAAAAACTTAAATTCAATGTAAATAAATGAAAATATCTTCAGAACGGTTTGAGATACGTATGTGTGGTTTTCAGCATTGATTTGGTCTTAAAATTCTGCATTGCAATGATGAATCACATGACCACTTACAATTTAAAAAAGCGGATCCAAGATGGCGGACCTAATTTTTTACATGTTAATAAAATAGTATGTTTACATAGAGTAGGATCCTCAGTCACAACTACCTTCAAATTTTCCTTATATACGAAATACTAGCTGACCCGTACGGCGTTGCCCGTGGTGGTTGGTATTTTCAGTTTTTTTTAACGCAATTGTATTCTTTTTAAGTGTTCAGTCAGTGAGTGGTATTTGGTTTTTATATACAGTATATAGATCTTAAATAATAAAAGCACTATTGTCATAATAATAAAAGATCTGAAATTATGATTTTAGTAACTTTGATCCCCGCAAACCTCACCTAAAACGTACCCTTTCTTAGTGAGCACCTATGGCCCTAGAGGAAGCTACATACCAAATTTCATTTCAATCCGTTCGGTAGTTTTTGAGAAATCGTGATGAGTGAGTGAGTGAGTGGTATTTCGCTTTTATATACAGTGTGATTGAAAAGTCCCGGAACGGTGTAATATATCTTTTACCATTATAGATAAAGTAATGAGACTTGGTATATCAATAATAGCCATAAATGTCTACTCTTTTAAGGTATTATCACTTTTTTATCCCTTAAGGGGGACGGCCCACGAGGAGTCAGAAAAAAATTCTTAAATATCAGCATAGGTCGAGTTTGGTATCAAATTAAAAGTCTTAGTTACTAGAACACATTGCCGCAAACCGGACTTCGAAAGGTCCACTCTAACCAAAATGGCGGCCCTAAAGGTGTTGAAATAAATTGACATAAAGTTGCTAATATCTCGAAAAGGAAGAATTTTTAGAAACAATTTCAAGAGACAAAAAATGTTTATTTCAAAGTGCTTGACCTAAACAAAGTGCTTCCAAATCGATTTCGTAAATTTTATTTTTACTCCTTCATCTTAGAAAATTAAAAAAAAATTAAAATTTACGAAATTGATTTGGGAGCACTTTGTTTAGGTCAAGCACTTTGAAATAAACATTTTTTGTCTCTTGAAATTTTTTCTAAAAATTCTTCCTTTTCGAGATATTAGCAACTTTATGTCAATTTATTTCAACACGTTTAGGGCCGCCATTTTGGTTAGAGTGGACCTTTCGAAGTCCGGTTTGCGGCAATGTGTTCTACTAACTAAGACCTTTAATTTGATACCATACTCGACCTATGCTGCTATTTAAGAATTTTGTCTGACTCCTCGTGGGCCGTCCCCCTTAAGGGATAAAAAAGTGATAATACCTTAAAAGAGTAGACATTTATGGCTATTATTGATATACCAATTCTCATTACTTTATCTATAATGGTAAAAAATATATTACACCGTTCCGGGACTTTTCAATAACACTGTATATAGATTAAATCGTTCTCAGACTTTTTACCCAGCGTGTTTATAATATTTTTATTGACATCCCAAAACGTGTTCTTTAGACCATGATCGGTGTTTATTTACTTCTTTCGACGTTAGGTCTTACCATAAGGGTTACTGCAATAGCTCATCTTTCCTATGGAAATTCGCTAATAATTAAACAGAATCTATGTACTTTACTTATAGCCTGCACACAGTACCTAATTATTAGAAATTGTATTAATTAAATCAGTGCTTTTAGTTTTCGTTTAAGTCCAGTCAAAAGAAAGTTAAAACCTCGGAATAATTCGCGTGGAACTGAAAATCATTGCTATCATGAGCTGGTTCAGACCAATCATTACAAATGAAATGTAAAAAATACCGCTTGTGCTGAAAATTGTATTCAAATTCATGACGGGTCCCTCTCTGCCAGTCCGGCTCCTTCAGCGAGCCGATAAAATAGTCTCTAGTATGCGATCGAAATTATACCTAGGAGTCATGTAGTCCGTACCAGCTCGCAGCATCGGATCCCATTCCAACGTTTTGTTCCGTGTCCATTTCTTGCAAGAGATGTTGACCAACTCCCTCCTGTGTTTAATCTCATTGCAGCCATACTAGCCTCCCCCTGGACTAGGAGGTCCAGAGGTGGGAGATCCAACAAGAGTTCCAGGGTGCAACCATGTGACTAGCAAGAGAAAGCCACTTTTGTCACCACAGTAATCAAAACTCAAAGGTGAATAGTTCCGTTTCGGTACGATCTACACGCTTCGGATTGTCTAGAAGTTCTTTCACTCAAGTTTCAAAACTGGGAATCGTCCGTTGGAAGCCGGTCGTACCGATCGGTGTATAGTGTGCGCACTTCCATAAAGAAACACGCATTTTACCGCTATAAAAAATCCACGTCGGTCGTACTGTCGGTCTGCGCACAGCTTAAGCCTTCATTTTTTAAACACCCTGTTGTGTATTAGTAATTTGTTATTTATGTAGATGCATCACTAATTGTAATTAAACTTGAGTTTACCGCGTCCGTATGACGTCTTTCATTTTTAATTAGACTTAAACTAGAAAAGTAGAACATGTGTGTTCATTAAAAACTTGCATTTTGTAGTTATAATACAACTTTGTTAACACTGTAAGTAAATAAATGAACAGAATCTGTGTACTCTACCATAGCCTGCATCGCAGTAACTAATTAGAAATTGTATTAATTAAATAATGGTGCTTGGTTGTCATAAGGGTAGAATATGATTTGTACAGTGCGTCAGTAGAGATTTAATAACTTGGTTACTACTTTTGTGTAGTCACACCAGTTCCTCTGCTCTAGTTTCGGTACATTTAAAAGTTAACAAAATGAGTTTTTTTTAAATTGATTTTAGCTCATTTTTAGTTATTCGCGGCTTCGCTCGCAGCAATAAATAAATCAATGATAATAATAGGATGCATATTTACCCTTACCATTAACCGCAATTAAAAATACAGTAGAACTCCAACTATCCGGACTCCAATTATCCGGATCGCCAATTATCCGGATCAGATTTGAATAAGAACATAGTCAAACGAATGCGAGACTTGACGGCGCGGAATCGATTTAAGGTAGCAAAACAGCTGACTCTGCCTGATGTGTTCAAAAAATAATGTATTTTACAGTGATTTAGTATTGTTTGTAAATCTTATCTTCTAAAGCGAGAGATAATTGTTTGTCTGCTAAATGGATCTAGAATCTCCGTCTAAGGATTTTTGATTTTTTGATTTTATATTAGGCTTTTGGCCACGAGAAATCGATTAGAAATGGTCACCAGTCTGGGAAAATTCGTTTTCTACGTCTTTTTATTAAATTAAAAAGTGAAATTTGTCCATTTTAAACAATACAAAGCACAGCTGATGCAAATGTTTTCAATGCCATTACAATAATCATCTGCTTTCTTTTAAACTGTATATTTTATTAGAGGTAAGCCTAATGTTGTATCTATTTATAGTTACCATGGCAACGAATACATAATAAACATACCCTTTATTTAGTTGTTTAATGTTATAGGCCTAACCTAAACGATGTTCACGGAAATTTGCAATAATAGTAGTTATTGACGTGAGCGAACTAGGCCCTAGGAATAAATCGATATTGAAATAATACTTTAATTTAGGCCTGACTTATTTCTGAGGCATAGCGTTGAGATTGTGGTTAATCCTTTAAACTGTATTTTTATTACAGGTAAGCCTAATGTTGTATATACCCTTTATTTAGTTGTTTAATGTTATAGGCCTAACCTCAAAACTCAATAATTCAATATTTATTATTGAAATCATAGCCCTGCTTATAATCGAGCTTTAACTCGGTCTCCAGGTACTATTACTTAATGTAAACATTGTCATTGATATTGTTTTTCATAATAAATACCGTAAATGTTCTCTATTGTGTTATGTTTACGTTTTTCTCCTAAAAACGGCCTTTTTTCGAGAAAAATCCCACTATCCGGATTTTTGATTATCCGGATCGGATCCGGTGCCAATTAATCCGGATAATTGGAGTTCTACTGTAATTCTATCACGCGCTGTCGTAAGTTTAGCGAATTTCCAAAATTAAATTTACATGTTTTACGGTTTCAACCAATCATTTGGGAAATTGGTATACTCACGAAGGCTCCTGCGTGTCCGAAATATATTAGAAGAATTTATTTACGCCTAACCCTCCAGCTTCGACTCACCCCTGCTTCGTTCCACTCGCACCTTGCGGCTTCTGGTTGCGGACTGCTTCGTTCCACTCGCAGCGGAGAAACTCGACCTTGCGGCTTCTGGTTGCGGACTGCTTCGCTTCGCTCGCAGCGTACAAACTTCGATCAGAAGATGCTCCACGTTTATTTGAACCGGGTACTTTTATGGTATTTTACGTTTTGGTCCAGTTTGGGGGAACCAAGCGAGCTATTAGATCGTGTAAAAACCAAAATGTGCAGAATAATACCCTACATTTACTAAAAAAAATCGTAAAAAACGTGCTTTTATTTGTTCGGCTAATGAACTCGTCTGAGCGACTTGAACAACCAAAGTGCGTGCCAAATCGGTCGTAAACCGCGGCCGTTAGAGTGCGAAAACATATATAACATACATACAAATACATACACGGTGATTCAAAGTTTCGCAACCCCTTCGTAATTTTAAACCTGTTACACGTATTAAGGGTCGGATCTAGTAAAACAGAAAGCAACCTGCGACTTCCTATAGCGGCGGTAGGTTACGCGGACATTGCTCATCCTAAATCCATTTAAAACCAGCAATTATTCAAATAGCGTTTAAAAAAAATACCAAACTCTTGAGGACAAAATTCTTCATCCGAATGACTTGGTAGTTTTTCGTTATAATTAATAGTGACAACATAAAAAATATTAAAAATCAATGTTTTAAATTGTTAATAAATATTAAACAAAATATTTTTCTTAGTTTTGAAAAAGCCATTTGCATGCATATTGACCGTAGCTTTAAAATGACATATCGTTTATAATTTTCCGATCAAAAATAAAGGAAAAATATGGATTTTAATTTAACATTGGTGTTATGGAGAGTTAGCCAACATGGCCGATAGCTAGAGCCGACCCTTAACTCCAAACTTTTAGGAAGTTGTATTTGGCAAATTCTGCACCTTTTAGGGGTATGCAGTAATTTTACCCCTACTCGGTTAAGTGGGGGTGGGGGGGGGGGGGGGGGGCAAGGCAACAATTATTTTAAAGCGCACGTTTCGACGAGAAAATTGGTGTAAAGTATACCTCTCTCCGATACCACAATCTAAAATGGCGGAGCAAAAAAGAAGAAAAATGGAAAAATCTGAATTCTGTATATAGGCCCTATATACAATTTTTAATGTCACCCTAAAAAGTATTCTGGGCACCATGATCGGTGCTCATTGACCACTCCCGACCTTAGGTGTTACTATAAAAGTCACTGTAATATGAACTCATCTTTGCAATGGTAATTTGCTGAAAAGGATTCACAAAATCAAATACGGTTGTGCCAAGAGATGGAAAATATTTCGCAATGTTAACACTCCACAGTTGTAAGTCCAACAGACTGCCTGGGTAAACAACCCTTTGTATACAAAATCTCGAGGAAATGCTTATTAGAGACGTTTTCGAGAAAATATTTACAAATATAAAATTTGGAATATAAGATAAAAACAGTAACAATTGCAATTCTAAAATGTTTGTAGAGTTAAAGCCCGCTTTAGTTTCTCGGAAGATGTATCACAGGATTACACTTTGTTTGTCTGAGTCTAAAGTTCCCTCAGGATATAGGGGAAGAGAAGGATGTTGTATTTAATGGATAACACTTCCTTGAGCGATAAATGCAGCCATTTACAGGGAACTCCCAGCCATTCGTTGCGGTACAGTCCGAGTTCCCACGGTAATGTCTACTACCTGAGATGTATGTTTTTCTGAAGGGGGTTTGGTTGGAAACCTTTTCGACGTAGCAAGCTCAGCGGGAAAATGAATTGTAACAGAACGTTTTGCACACGTTTCAACTCTCAAATATTGTAAAAATAAAGAAACAGTTCGGCGAATTTCCATAGGATTTGAATTAAGTCCGATTTTATGCACACGTTGGTTGTCTAAGTCGCTCGGACAAGTTCGTTAGAAAAAAATTACGTACACCGGAAGCACGTTTTCTGACTAGAAGTAACTGAAAAAAATAATTGTAGGATGTTGTTCTACACATTTTGGGGGTTTTCACGACCTTGTAGCTCGCTTGTTTCCCCCAAAATCGATCAAAACGTAAAATACCACAAAAGTACCCGGTTCTAATCCACGTGGGGCATTTTCTGATCCAAGTTTTACGCTGCGAGCGAAACGAAGCAGTGCGTAACCCGAGGCCGCTACGTCGAGGTGCAAAATCGCATTAACTCACGCGCTCCTTCGTTACAGTCGTAGCAGAAAACCTCGATCTTGTGGCCTTGGGTTATAAACTTCGCTTCGCTCGCAGTGGAAAAACTCGTCCGTCGGCCTCGGATAAGAAAATAAAATCCATCACGTGGCTTTGAACCGTTTACTTTTATGGTATTTTACGTTTTAATCGATTTTGGAGGAACCAAGCGAGCTATAAGGTCGCGTAAAAAAACAAAATGTGCAGAATAACATCCTACATTTATATCTTTAGAAAAAACTCTTTAAAAAACTCATTGTCGTAGGAAAAGATATGATTTTTAATGACACCCCAAAACGTGTTCTCGATTTTGGAGGA
>JAGFPH010007627.1:0-14026 GCA_018207615.1 Philaenus spumarius | reverse complement strand
CGCGTAAAAAAACAAAATGTGCAGAATAACATCCTACATTTATATCTATAGAAAAAACTCTTTAAAAAACTCATTGTCGTAGGAAAAAAAATATGATTTTTAATGACACCCCAAAACCGTGTTCTGGAGACCACGATCGATGCACATTTGCTACTCCCGACCTTGGGTCTTACCATAAGGGCCACTGCAATAGCTCATTTTTCCTATGGGAATTCGCTAATAACCCCAAAGCTGAGATGGTAAATAATGTTAAATGTTCAAATCAATCCGTATATTTTAAAACAGGAGTTATAATAACGGTTAAAAGAACCAGCAAGGCTCAGGTTTATCCTTTAAAAACCCCAACTTAAAAGTTAGGAATACTAATAATTGCTTCAAAGTTTGAAATCAGCTGTTAATGGAAATGTTAGAGCAAACAGCTGTTTTATCTGTTACTTTATTTAATTGGTTGCTATGGTAAAAAATGTAAATGCATGTGTTTATTTCATCAGTCTAGGCCTTACCTAAGAATGTTTTCCGACTAAATTTACAAATATTGAAATACAAAATGTTTTTGTCAAAATGAATTAATTATAGCCTATGTTTTACCATAGACTATAGAGTTAATTCTATATTCTGTGGTTTTACTCAGGGATAGTGTAGCTTTTTATTAGTTCAATCGGTTCAGTAGTTCCAGATATTACCCCCTACATACAAACAAACCAACAAATTTAACCTCTTTATAAAATTAGTATGGAAATGTTTGTGGCCACATTATTAAGGTAGTTCTGGTCGAGTCGCAAGTCATTTAACCTCGGGTCAACTCAGATTCTGTTTATTATATGTTTGTTATATCAATGGTTGGCATGCACGCAATGCACTGTGCATCGGCCGCTTCTCATGGTGTTCAGTGTCAAGCTCACATGTGCGTCCTTAGTAGTGAACGTGTTAACGCGATGATAGTACTCAAACGTTATAGTTATACAACGTGTATACGCGACCGTAGTGTGTGCGGATAGTTTACTCCAGTCGCGTATACGCGAAGCCAATCCCGAAAAGGTTAAAATAGACCTTTTTTTTCGAGAAAAATCCAACTATCCGAATTTTTGATTATCAGAATGGGATCCGGTCCCAATTGATTCGGATTACTGGAGTTCTACTGTGTTAAATTTTCTTATTAACTTCATCAGCGGAACAAGCCTTGAAGTTTCTCCGTTTCTTCGTGCGACACCCTGTAATAATAATAATAATAATAATAATAATAACATATGCTTTATTACTTTACTTTACAGAATTATAACGTCTTCTAACATACAGTCTAGCATGGCTTTCAGCTGTCTGCTAGGTTGGCAACAACTAACAATAATTTATTAATTAATAGCCACAGAACTATAAACTTACACTTACTTAGACAAACAAAAATTATCAATACACACATAAATACAAGTTTGATTAGAAATGAGTACAAATATTAAATTCCTAATAACGTTAATAAAGATCAGCGATCGCAACCTAAAAGTATTATCAAAAGTTAAATTTTTTTATCAATGCCTATCTATAATGCCATGCTTGTTCAAGATATTTACATAATACTCCCCAATCCTTACCATTCATAAAGTCCTTGAACTCTGACATCGATAATCTTTCTTTACCCAGATACGATTTTCTATGTTGCACCAATATCGGGCATTCTGCCACAAAATGGTGAACGTCTTCGTTTACTCCCATATTACATAACGAACAAAGATAATTTTTCCCTTCAACCCACGGTTTAAAATTTAAATGAATTAACTCGGCTCTACACTTAAATGCCCATTTTATTTCCTGCAACTAATATTCATTTTTACTACAGTTAAAATAGTGTTTTTGCCCTAGGTTAAAATCTAAACTGGAGTAAATTTTATGGAATTTCCCATTTTTTGCTGCTAGTAGAAGCTGTTCCCTCTGTTCCAAACTGATTTTTTTCAGTAAATATTTTAATTGAGTATTTTTAGAACTACAGTTAATTTTGTCCCACACTTCTAAATTCTTGTCTATCCCCACTTCATATTTGGCCCCTAAAATCTTCCATTCTTTATACCATGAAATGTTAGAATTCACTATTTTTTTTGCCAACATTTTTGGCAACCCGTCTTCCGGCATAGCTAACACTCCAAACAAATACTTAAAATGAAGCTTCAAAGTATACAAATACAGCTTATCTATCCCCGTCTCCAGATAAATTGCATAATTTGGTGTGTTTAGAGGTAGACTTAGTAACTTTTTTATAAAAAAACCTAAATACTTTTTCAACACTATTAAATTCCCTATAACCCCAAACTTGAGCTGCATAACTTACTGTTGCTCTTTGAACTGCTTTTAAACTTGATAGTTTTACAGTTAGTGGAACGTGTTTACACCCAACAAATTTAGACCAGACACAGTTTATACTAGCTTTGGCCATTGCTAACTTAGACTTATGATGGTTCTCGTAAGACAAATTCGGAGTTAAGTCAAGCTCTAAATATCTATAGCTGTTTACTATTTTAATCTGTTTTTCATCAAAAGTCCACCTTTCATTAGCTGGCAATTTCCCACCGTTTCTAAAAACCATCACTTTCGATTTTATTAAGTTTACTCTTAAATTCCATATGTTGCAATACATATTTAATTTATCTACCATAGCCTGAAGATCTTCTGGCGATGAGGACATAATAGCTATATCGTCCGCATTAAGCAGCACCCGAATACAAACCCCATCAACACAACATCCTCCCCCCAATGCCTCATGTAGTCATTCAAGAAAAGTGAAAACAATAATGGACTCAGTAAACATCCCTGCCTTACTCCCATTTTCGTTTCAAAACAATCTGACACACCAGTTCCGCCACAGTTTCTTTGTATAAATTTTGAAGCACTCTTAATATCTTTGTTGAGACTCCTAAACATGATAGTTTATAAAACAATGCATGCCTATCTACCGTGTCAAACGCTGCCGAGAAGTCTACACAAAAACAATAAAGTTTACCTTTCTTTTTAGCTAATCGTAAATTAATCATACTTATAAGATTCAATATATTGTCCACGGTTGAGTAACCTCTTCTAAAGCCGGCCTGATATTCATTAAGAATTTTATGTTTTTCTTCCCAGTTTGTAAGCCTATTCAAAATAATCCCGGTAAAAACCATTGTAAGGGTGTTCATAAACGAGATGCCACGATAGTTTTCTACCAAATTTACATCACCTTTTTTATACATAGGGAATATAATAGTTTTTTTAAACGAAACCGGCACATTACCTGTTTCAAATATATGGTTGAACGCGTCCAGAATCCTTATCAAAACATTGTCTGGCAAGTTCTTAATAAACTCATATGGTATACCGTCAAATCCAGGAGCTTTGTTGTTTTTAGCTTTCGCTAACACTATTTTAATTTCTGAAATTTTAAATTTTTCGTCAAGAAAAGAATCCAGCACATACGGCTGCGCATAACTGACCTGCATTGCACCAGAGCAAGGGTTAAACAAGTTCGAAAAGTATTCAATCCAGTTACTCACATTAATGTTCGCACCTACTCGGAATTGCTTAATTTTTAACGAATTTATTAATTCCCATAATCCCCTATTATCTGTGACACGTCTAAATACATGTTATAAAACATGTATACGGGACCGTAGTATGTGCGGATAGTTTACTCCAGGCGCGTAAACGCGAAGCCAATCCCGAAAAGGTTAAAATAGACCCTTTTTTCGGGAAAAATCCAACTATCCGAATTTTTGATTATCAGAATGGGTTCCGGTCCCAATTGATTCGGATTACTGGAGTTCTACTGTATTAAATTTTCTCATCAACTTCATCAGCGGAACAAGCCTTGAAGTTTCTCCGTGCGACACCCTGTACATACAACATAACTCGTACTATAAACTTCATTTCACACCAAGTACCGGTAACAGTGTATTAGAAAACTGTTTATTATAATCACCGATGGTGCAGAACGCAACCACAAGTGGTAATAAACTGGTAATGGTTATAAACATATGTTCAAGATGACCATTAACTGTTAATACACTATTATTTAAAATAACTGTCAGGCCATAAATTACCAGTAATCAACACAAATAACTTACTAGTTAGATTACTTACGCCAATAAGTAGCGTGTGACCCGAAACTGTTCGTCGAGGAAAAAAACCTTAATAGTGAAATCTGTAGGAAATTGTAGGTACACTACTTACATTTTGAATAGGAAGGTTATTTGCGAAAAGTTTATAGTTTTCCAGTTATAAGCGTCAAAACTTGAAGTTTTCACCTTTTTGCATTTTATTCAATGTTACGGCACGAAATTTTGTTAGCAAACCTCAGATTCGGATTAAGCTCCCCAAAAATATATATAATGGAAGAAAGCATAACTACCCTATAACTTTTCTGTTAGGGCCCCGAGCACAATTTTTTTTGGTTTGTCATTAAATAAACGGTACCAGGAACTGGCACATACTTTCTCACAAACATATTTAAATTATTAAACAGATGCACTGTGACTTCATAATTGTAGGTGGGGTAGGAGAGGTGATGTATTAAAGTAGGAGATTGACTATTAAATATTATTATTATTATCTAAGGGGAAAACTATTCGATCGATTTCGAACAAATTTGCACCAAACACGTCAATTAGGCCTTTATAGATGCACGAAAAAAGGGTTTGAAATTTTTTGAAAAACAACCCCCTTTTATGGCCAAAAACGCCCTAAAAATCAGTTATTGTTATTATTATTATTAGCTAAACGAGAATTTTTAGAAAGATGCGGATTTTTGCATATGGTAGGGTACATTAAAGGCTACAAATAAGCCAAATTTTATCAAAATCGTTAGAACCGTTTTTTTAAAATTATAACTGATTTTTGGGTTTTTTTTTGCCGAAAAGGGGGTAGTTTTTAAAAAATTTCCAAAAACCGTCTTTCGTGCACCTATACAGGTCTACTTAACATGTCTATTGCAAATTTGTTTGAAATCGATCGAATGGTTTTCGCTCTAGCTTTGTACACCACAGACATACAGACAGAAATTTTGTAAAAAAACACTTTTTAGGACTCAGCGGGTCCCAAAACGGATATTTTCACAAAAGTTTCAACAGCGTTTTTTTTTTGCGATCACTATACTTTCTCTATACTACAGTATAGTGAGAAAGTAAAATTATATGAAGGCCTATACATGTGTTCGCACTCTAATGGTCGCATTTTAAGTCCGATTTGGTCCAAATTTTCTATTCAGCGCCTTCGTGTGTAGATCAATTTCTTAAATGTAGTTGATTGAAACCTGAAACATGTAGGCCTAAACTTAATTTTGGAAATTCGCTCAACTCACGTCAGCGGTTCAGCTGAGAGGTAGAATTATTTGTAGTGCGTGGGCTTGAGATTATTCTTTTTCGCATACATGGCAATTCTGCTTTTTCTGAATTTGTTTTTTGTTTTTCTCTTTTTGTTCGTATATCTATTTTTCTATATTTTGTACATTATTATTATTATTGTTTTACGGTTCTAATTTTGTATTAATATTTTATTTTTATTATTATTACTATTAAGTTTTGTATTGTATGTATTAATAGTGTTATGTAGTAATACATCCGCAGTGGCACCGCACATCATAAAAGAACTGACTGACTAATTTAAATTGAATTTTTTGTTTTTTTTTAAACCAATCACGAACCGGTTGCGATAGCTGGTATAGTTTCCAATTGTAATTAAATGTTAAATTTTGGACGAGATTTGAGTACAATAAAAATGTTATTGTTTTATTATGCAGTTATTATTGAAAACGGCAACATGATAAGTAAAATCGGAAGAAACGTATCAAAACACCCAGGTCAGTCAGTAGTTTGAATTCTTGGATATTTCGATCCATCGATTGAAAATACATAGAAAATGCATCAAATATATTTGGGCTCTAGAAATATTGTACTAGCTGGCCCGTCCCGGCTTTGCACGGATAGACAAATCAAAGTTAAATGTATATTAACAAAACATATATTATATCAATAAATATATTACACTATGTAAATTTCATTCCAATCCGTTCGGTGTTTCTTTTTAGTAACTTTGACCCCCCAAACCCCCCTAAAATTTCGAATTTAAAAAAAAATTTCTTAGCTAGTACCTAGGGCCCTAGAAGAAGCTATATACCAAATTTCATTCCAATCCGTTCGATGGTTTTAGAGAAATCGTGATTTTGTAACTTTGACCCTCCCAAACCCCCTAAAATTTCGAATTTTTTTAAACCCTTTCTTAGCGAGCATCTATGGCCCTAGAGGAAGCTACATACCAAATTTCATTCCAATCCGTTCGGTAGGTTTTGATAAATCGTGATTTAGTAACTTTGACCCCCCAAAAGACCCCATAAAATTTTGAATTTTCGGGAACCCTTTCTTAGTGCTCGTCTAGAGCCTATAAAGAGTATTAGTGCCAAATTTCATGTTTGTAGGCCTCGTGGTTTTGGAGAAACTGTGATGAGTCAATGAGTCAATGGTATTTGGTTTTTATAAGTATAGATTGGTTAGATGTATCGAATTGTAAACATCGAATGTTTTCGCTCCATCCATGTACATCGATATCTCTAATGAGTAGTTCTGTTGCACAACTTACAAAGTTGTTCTCTTTATAAATGTTGTAAATAAATCGACGTTTAACTTATTTCTCTGAAGGTTGTATAACTTGACATAACGTGAAGATATGATATTATGAAGTAACACTTCATCCTGTTTATATAACGAAATGATATGGATCCATTAGTGTCAGACCAACAGACTGTTATAGATGAAAGTGGAAAATCTGTGATCTAAAAGCGGAAAAAATAGAATAGAAGCTTCCGGCGGCATTAGAAAGGCGGAAACCATTCTCCAGACAAGACTTATGAGTTTGTAGTAGAATGGTTTTTTTTTTATCGATTTTACAATTATCCTTAGTTACAATAAAACAGTACTAATGTGTTGTGTTGGCTTTCTGTTGTAAGCGTGGAAAGAGAAATAGCGATGCGCGATTCACCAACGATTCTTTCGGTTTGAACGAATCAGCAGATGAATCTGTTGATCCGCTTGGAAATAGGTCGACCTATTTGGTGGACCGATCCATCCAACCAACGAATAATTGATTCAATTTTGAGCTTTTTTATGCCTATTTATGGAAATTAGTAAGATTGCGCTCTATGTTACTTTCTCACTATACTATAGTATAGAGAAAGTATAGTGATCGCAAAAAAATCGATGTTGCGATTTTTGTGGAATATCCGTTTTGGGACCCTCTGAGTCCAAAAAAGTGTTTTTTTACAAAATGTCTGTCTGTATGTTTGTATGCATGTATGTACGTATGTCTGTATGTATATAAAGCTAGAGCGAAAACTATTCGATCGATTTCAAACAAATTTGCACCAGACATGTCAAGTAGGTCTGTATAGATGCACGAAAAATGATTTTGAAAAATGTTGAAAAACAACCCTCTTTTTGGCAAAAAAAACCCCAAAAAATCAGTTACTATTTTTTTAATAAAAAAACGGCTCTAACGATTTTGATAAAATTTGGCTTATTTGTAGCCTTTAATGTACCCTACCATATGCAAAAAAACAGCATGTTTCTAAAAATTCTCGTTTAGCTAATAATAATAATAATAATAACTGATTTTTGGGGGTTTTTTGGCTATAAACGGGGTTGTTTTTCCAAATGTTTCAAAACCTTTTTTCGTGCATCTATACAGACCTACTTGACATGTCTGGTGCAAATTTGTTTGAAATTGATCGAATAGTTTTCGCTCTACGTAATAATAATAATATTTATTAGTTAATCACCTACTTTAATAAAAAAATCACCTCTCCTACCCCACCCTATAAGTCACAGTGAATCTGTTTAATAATTTAATTATGTTTGTGAGAAAGTATGTGCCAGTTCCTGGTACCGTTTATTTGTTGTTAAGCCGCGTTTACATTATGTAGCAAAGCCTGCTATGTAGCAAAAGTTATATAACAAATGCTACATAGTAGCAACACTCAAAACGGAGAAATGTTCCATATAGCAATTGTCGATGTGCTTTATGTGCTATATGTAGCTAAAGATGTGCTATCCATTCAAATGTACTTCTAGCAAATGTTATACGCGATTTTTGTTTCTAGAGTCTGCTGTACATGCAGCATTATCAGTCAGATGAAAGCCGGCCGAGTAGTTGTGCGCAAGTGTTTGTTTGCATTGCTTGAATTTGTATAATGGAAGGGCTACTAAATGTCAAGGACTGGGATAATGACTCCACAATTTAATAGATTTGTTCCGTGATCAGCCATCTTTGTGCGACACTACTTCCCCTGATTACAAAAACCAGAACAAGAAACACGAATATTTTCCCACATGTGTCCATCTGCACAACATTCTCATAGCCAATTAAATTAGAAATTTGTACTTTTTTTACACCATTTTGTTCCCTCATATTTTTTTGTTGTTGTTATTTTTTTAACGCGTACGTTTTGTCCAAAAGTGTGGGGTATAAAATGGAACAAAAATATTACCGTACAAAATTATGTTATAATTAGTTTTGTCAACTTTGGTACTTCGGTTGCAAGTGTCCACCGGTTCCCTGACTGTTGTCTCATCAAAAACTGAAGTGGTAAGAAAACTAGGTGGCACAAAAATTTATAAAACATGTTCAAAAATATGGTGTGATTTCCCAAAATTGTTTTCTGTCGGGTAGGAGGGGGAAAGACTCAATTTTTCCCTGGTACCAACTTAACTCAAGATTACTTACTTTGACGTAGTTCTGGAGTTCATCAACCAAAGATTCACACATTTCTGGAAAGGTCTTCGAAAAGGAAGATTTTGAAAATCCGAACAAATAACTTAGACTCTGGTATGAATCTCCACTAGCCAGACATCTCAAAGCACAGCCAACTTTTCGCGCACAGGTATTGCATCCCTGAATGTTGTGTTCTTTTTCTCAATTCTTTGGCCAATCATACACATAAGATACTCAAAATCTTAACTCGTCATCCGTAAAAAGTTTTTGAAACTTTCATCACATCTTATTTCATAACACAATGAGGATTGTACGTCATAATCACCAGCATTCAAGTCATTTAACAAGTCACTCCCACTGCACTTTTACCTGGCTTGTAGCGATGGCTGGACCCAAAACCTTCGTTTTCTTCTATGAGCTGCCAAAAATACTCTAATTGCTGCCGCTAGCAACTGATCCTTCCTCCTTCATCTTCTATGAACTACTCTGCTACATTGTTTTTGCTACACCTAACATGGGTTCATTTTGGTTAAAACTGATAAATATAGGTTTTGCTACATATAGCAGGTTTTGCTACAAAGTGTAAACCCGGCTTTAGACATGCATATTGAGTTGTACTATAAACTAGTGAATCCGGCAATGCGCTATTGCTAGATTTAATTTTAAGGGTAGTTATAATATTGCAACCCTTTTACTTAAACTTAAGTAATAGTATTGGAATTGGGTGTTTTATATCAATTAAGAATAATATTAAATAATTTTAGCTTTATAGTTTTTAGGAATTTAGTGCAATTTATTTTTATTTTATAGAGGTAGCTACCCCATTTGTTTTGTTTGTACTGAATAATATGTTCTCTAAAAAATCCTGGTACTAATATGTGTAAATTGTGAAATTTTAGTGAAATTAGTTGAGTAGTTTTTGAGAATATAAAAGAAATAACTGTTTGGATTTATATTTAACTAGCTGGCCCGACCCGGCTTTGCACGGATAGACAAATCAAAGTTAAATGTATATTAACAAAAAATATATTATATCAATAAATATATTACACTATGTATTTCTTATGGGGATTTTTAGTAACTTTGACCCCCCTAAACCTCCCCTAAAATTTGGTTTTTTTTCCAACTCTTTCTTAGCGAGCACCTAGGGCCCTAGAGGAAGGTACATAATAAATGTCATTCCAATCTGTTCGGTATTTATTTTTAGTAACTTTGACCTCCCAAACCCCCCTAAAATTTCGAATTTTTTAAAACCCTTTTTTAGCGAGTACCTAGGGCCCTAGAGGAAACTACATACCAAATTTCATTCCAATCCGTTCGATGGTTTTTTGTAGTAACTTTGACCCCCAAACCTTCCCTAAATTTCGAATTTTTTGAAAAACATTCTTAGCGAGCACCTATGACTCTAGGGGAAGCTACATACCAAATTTCATTCCAATCCGTTCAATGGTTTTAGAGAAATCGTGATTTTGTAACTTTGACCCCCCCCCCAAACCACTCTAAAATTTCGTATTTTCGGAAACCCTTTCTTAGTGCGCGTCTAGAGCCTATAAAGAGTATTAGTGCCAAATTTCATGTTTGTAGGCCTCGTGGTTTAGGAGAAACTGTGATGAGTCAGTGAGTCAATGAGTCAATGGTATTTGGCTTTTATAAGTATAGATTTTAGGATAGTTATTCCATTTCATCCCTTTGATTTAAGTAATCAAATTGTAAATAGTTGTTTTACCTTAAATACCTTAAAAATAATTTTTGTCTTTTGTTTTTGGGTCCTTAAAAATAATATTACATAATTTTAGTTTTATAGCTTGTAGGAAGTTAGTTTAATTTATATTAAATGTATAGTGGTAGCAACCCCATTTCAACCCCTTAGACTCAAGTAATTTTAATGTAAATGACTAAACTCTTAATGGACTTCACCCACCTTATTTTGCTGTTCCAAACCCCATCATAATTTATCTACCACCCTATCTAGAAATGTATTTCAAGATTATAATTTTAATGTCTGAATACTCCTGACAATAATATGTATACACTGTGAAATGTTTAATGAAAAAGGTTTGAATAGTTATTGAGTCTATGGAGGACAAAGAAACAAAGAAAGAAACATTCTTTTAAATATACAGAGTGGCACTAAAAAACAATTTGCCGTGTACAGTTGTTACATAATTAGGTAAATGTCTCATTACTCAGTTATTTATTATCCGATTGTAGCAAATAAAGTATGATTTTGTTCGTCTTAAAATTCTACATTTTTTATTACTGGCAAATTTTTTTAATAAAAATTATGGTTTTCGTGAAATTTAACATCAAAGATTTTAAATGGCCGCCATCTTAAAACTTTTTAAGATATCGTAACGAAAATGTATACACTTGTTTGATCTACCAAGTTACACGTTCGTGCCAAATTTTAAGTTTCTATCTAAAATAGGTACTCAAGTTATAAAATAATTTGTAAAAAACACAAACAGACGGACAGACAGAAAACTAGGCATTTCAGACCCATATTTATATGACGTTTTTTGATTGTCTTGACCTGAGGAACAAATACACAATTTTTTCCAGGGAGTTTGTAAACACCCTGTATATTGATTGTTTTATTTTTAGTTCAATTTGTTTTTCCTTTTTTTTTATTAAAGCCATGTTTTTTTTTTTTAATATTTGTTTAATTATTTGTACATCAATATCGCCGTACTGTAATCTTATTGGTCGTTACATATTTAGACCACGCCCATACTGAGAAACTGCCCATATATAGTTAAGAACCATATTAATAATGTAGTTATAAATTAGTTATACATTTGTAGAAAGTTCCAGTTTAAAAAAGTCTCAAATTTAACCAATGATTAACTTTCCATTATACAAATTGGGGGTTACCAATAAAACAAAAATCAAATCCATATTTTTAATGAAATTTGGCACTTTTTCAAAATTGATTTCCGTGTAATTTTAGAGCTTACAAAAATAAGGGGAGTTACCCCATTGAAACTTAATTGTACCCGCAACGGTCCTCTAGTTAGCTGTTGTAACATTTTATTTGGGAATCAATTATTTGTAGGCCTATCAAAAATATAATTTTCTGAACTCATTCCTAAACGGCTAAAGATTTTTTAAATACCCAAGTATGAAACATTCTTAAAATATTGTTTTACACCTGAAAAATACACACATTCAATACAGGGTGTTCCATAGTAAATTTCAAAGTTGGCCGTCATATTGCAACGTGTGGGCATTTTTTTACATTTCAAAAAATGGATTTTTAAACTTCATCGGAAATTAGAGGAAGGTTCCCCATTTAAAGGACTCTGTCATATAATATTTATCGATTAAATACTCTATGAAATTGTATGTTCATGTGAATCTTTAGTTTGTCACATCGCAACTAAAAAGTTTTGTGATGTTGTAGGTTCGAATCAGGTCGTTAGCTTAGCCTTTTTCATGAGATAATGTCAAATCCCCGTCTTTATCAGGACTCGAAGTTAAGAAAAATTTGATACAAAATGTTATAATTTGCCTGATATAATGTTTTTTGACTATTTTTTCTGTTTTGTTGCAGGTAATTGTTCATTACATTTTGCCGTCCAGAGATAATTTAACCAATAGTTTGTAAGTATAAATCAATATTATTTCGAAATTAAAAATTATTATACTGCGATCTGGTTATGAAGCTCAAGGTCTCAGGTTCGTTGGAGTTGATTTTCAGGCAATTACAAGTCCGAAGTGCGTTTCGTCTTAAAACCATTAAAAAGGAGGCAAATTTGTTTGGAGGCACAATGATAAGTAAGAACAAGTTAATATTTGGTGGTGACTATGTAGGTTAAATTTGATAAAAACAGATGTAACACTCCTGTGTTATAATAATTCGACCACGCAGCTGAACCGCTGACGTGAGTTAAGTGAATTTCCAAAATTAAATTTATATATGCTTTTGGGTTTCAAATAAATATTTGGGAAATTGATCAACTCACGTAGCTGCTGCCAGCATGTACCAAATATATTGCCATCGGTCACCAAGGTAAAAGCCGTGGATTTAATTATGGCATTTTTACGGTACCGTATTTTACGTTTTGATTGTTTTTGGGGGAACCAGATGGGCTATAAAGTCGCGTAAAAAACAAAATGTGCAGAATTATTTCATATGTCTATTATTTTAAAGAAAACTTCAAAAAAATTTCTAGAACGAAAACTCAAAAAAAAATTTGTTACTTCCGGTCAAAAATTTGGTCTACCCCGGTCAATTTTTTTTTTGTTAACGAACTCGTTCAAGCGACTTAGTAAACCAACCTGTGTACCAAGTTTGGACCAAATCGGACATAAAACGCGTCCGTTAGAGTGCGCACACTTATATACATGATCTTCCGGTCAAAAATTTGGTCTACTTCCGGTAAATTATTTTAGCTAACGAACTCGTCCAAGCGACTTAGAAAACCAACCTGTGTACCAAATTTGGACCAAATCGGACATAAAATGCGTCCGTTAGAGTGCGCACACTACATACATGTTACTTCCGGTCAAAAATTTGGTCTACTTCCGGTCAATTTTTTGGCTAACGAACTCGTCCAAGCGTCTTAGAAAACCAACCTGTGTACCAAATTTGGACCAAATCGGACATAAAATGCGACCGTTAGAGTACGCACACATATATACACGTTACTTCCGGTCAAAAATTTGGTCTACTTCCGGTCAATTTTTTGGCTAACGAACTCGTCCAAGCGACTTACAAAGCCTAACTGTGTACCAAATTTGGACCAAATCGGACATAAGATGCGTCCGTTAGAGTGCGGACACTATATACATGTTACTTCCGGTCAAACATTTGGTCTATTTCCGGTCAATTTTTTTGGTTAACTTACCAGTTCAAGCGACTCAGAAAACCAACGTGTGTACCAAATTTGGACCAAATCGGACGTAAAATGCGTCCGTTAGAGTGCGCACACATACATATTATATATATATATGATTTTTAATGACAACCCAAAACGTGTTCTGGGGACCATGATCGGTGCTCATTTGCTACTCCTGACTTTGGGTCTTACCATAAGGACCACTGTAATAGCTCATTTTTCTTATGGAAATTCGCTAATAAGAGCCCGTGCTAGGACATAAAAGAGAAGGATGAGGGTTGTCGACTTACCCGCTAGTGTAGAAGTTCCGATATTTTTCTTTAAAGGCAGACTTGATCATCTGTAATTTTTTGTGTGTATCTCTGGTGGCAGTGTTTTCTCTAATTTAGATTGTACTAGCTAAAGTACCCGTTCTTCGCACGGGTTAGAAAGGTTAAGATATGTACTAACAGATAAATTTATTTAAT
>JAGFPH010007626.1:47871-63652 GCA_018207615.1 Philaenus spumarius | reverse complement strand
GTGTTCTGGGGACCATGATCGGTGCTCATTGACCACTCCCGACCTTGGGTCTCACCATGAGAGTCACTTCTGTAGCTTGTCTTTCTGATAAAAATTCACTTGTAAATGTCTTTCAGAGGAAACTGACGTAGGAAACAGTCCATGAGTAGGGCATTATTGCTGTATATTTTCTCTTGCTTTACAAATGGAAAAAAACCTATCTCTCGTTTATAAAAAGTGATTGTATGCTTAATAAATTTTTTAAATTTGATTTTGTAGTATTTTTCATATTTTCTCACGATTGTTTGAACTAATTTTTGACCCCCTACCCCCTTGTTGATATTTTCCCCAATATCACAACGTCCGAGTGATAAGTATCTTAAATTTGCTAATTCTCAAACCGTAACTCACTCGCACTTTGATGTATTTTTTTCAAAATAGGCCTAGGCCCTTATATTGTAGATTTCATTGGAACGATTTTATTCATTATTTAATCAGCCTGAATGTATGTATAATTTCAGATTCCCTGGTCAGCTGAATGCCGATCTACGGAAGATAGCTGTTAACATGGTACCTTTCCCGCGACTCCACTTTTTCATCCCCGGCTTTTCACCGCTCACGTCGCGAGGAAATCAACCTTATCGGAACATAACCGTACCCGAAATCACCCAACAGTTATTCGACGCTAAAAACATGATGGCCGCCTGCGATCCTCACCACGGTAAATACCTCACGGTGGCCGTAATATTCAGAGGCAGAATGTCGATGAAAGAAGTGGACGAACAGATGCTCAACGTGCAGAACAAAAACTCGAGTTATTTCGTCGAATGGATACCGAACAACGCAAAGTCGGCCGTTTGCGATATACCGCCCAGAGGTTTGAGAATGTGCGGAACGTTTATCGGGAACAACACCGCCATCCAAGAACTGTTCAAGAGGATCGGTGAGCAGTACTCTGCTATGTTCAAGAGGAAAGCTTTCCTTCACTGGTACGTAGGCGAAGGTATGGAAGAAGACGAGTTCACACAGGCTGAATCCAATATGTACGATTTGATAGCAGAGTACCAGCAATATCAAGAAGCTGTAGACGAGGAAGAGGAGGATGATGAAGAAGGCGTTGCAGAAGCCAGTGAAGCCGAAAGTGACGAGAGTTAGTAGGGTTATAAATGTCTGTGCGCACAAATAAACTGAAACAAAACTTACATTTGATTCCAGTTCTTTTTTCTTAAGGTTCAGTAACGTAAAAAATCTCACGCTTATAGCATCTTCTTAGGTGGGCGGTCTAGCTTAAAGGGCTTATTGCACTCCCACATAAAGGTGATAAACCCCAAGTAGTCCAGTCAATGATTGCTCAAAAGAAGGGTGTAGAGTGCATGGAATATATGTGATCATTTTTGACTTCAGGACTTTGTTAGGAACAGTTAGGAGGTAAACGTACTAAAAGTCCCCGCTCCTAGGAGGTGAGTTATAATTATAAAAAAAGTGTTGTGTTTTAATTGCAATTACTTGAGATATAAATGGGACCTTTCACCCCTCCCACCTTTAGCTCACCTTCTAGGGACATAGGCTACTGAACAAAATCAGGGATTTGGTGGACAAATGTTGGGGAAATTGCACGTCTATTTCAATCTATATCTTACTTTATGTACAGGTCACGCCCACCCCCACCACCCAACTTAGATCCAAGTGCCTCTGTCCTAATCCATCGTCATTTTTGTAAAAATTCCTATTAGAAAATTGAAAAAATGTAACAATTATTAACAAAGTTAGGGATTTTGTTGGACAAATGTTGGGGAGAGTGCGTGTATATTTCGACCTCTTTCTTACATTTTGTACAGTTCACAACTACCCCCACCACCCAACTTATATCCAATTGTTTCTGTCCTAATCAATCATCATTTCCGTAAAAATAACACAATATACAATAATATGTTTTTGCATTGGCATCACCATATGTCACTGCAGGGCAGAGCCTCTAGTATTTAACTAATAATCCTAGTATAGTAATCCTATATCTACGTTGATAGTGGTCTTGCTAAATAATGGCTTGCACACAAACAGTAGCTGATGTCACAGTTTATAGTTAAAGCCAGCTTGAAGTTAAATGTTCAAGCCTAAGTCAGTCTGTTAGTAACCTTGGCATGGAGCAGACTGCACAAAGTGGGATCCCCTTGCGTTTACTTTCAGTTAGTTTAGTTGTAAGTTCGGGCCAGCAGAGTGATGGATTGTTTTGCTTCAATAAACATTTTGAAGAAATTTCTCCACCATCAACCCATCCTGACAACATCCGGAAGCTCGCATGAGAGTGGAAGAACACGCCGCGTCGAGTTTGAAACCAATCGTTTAAATTGTAAAAATTATTTAGTTTAACAAAAATGGTGGCCAGAAAGCGAACAGAGCATTTAGGGCCTATGATTTTTTACTGTATATATAATGCAATAAACGGGTGAATTATCAGTACACATTTTTTAAACAGCCGGTATATTGGGCGAGCTGGTCTCATTACCAAAAATATTGGTCTCAAACCTGCATCTCAGGAAATTTGAAAAAAAATTAACTGGGAAAACACAGTAATAAGTAGTTTTTTTTAAATGGTTTTATTTCAAAATCGTTTTGATAGAATTCATGTAGACTTAAAATTTAAAGCAACATTACAGTAGGCTACTTGATTTTAATTAAATACAAATGATTTTAGTGAATTGTACATCTATTTACAATAAAATCTAATACAGTTTACAATAAAGTAGAAAAATATTGATAATTAACCTAACCCTTGTGTATCAGGTCTGGAGTAGCCTATTTATGATTTAGGCCTACTTTGAAACAGAGAAATATATGAAATTGAAAAATAGTTAACTTTCAAATTTACAACATTGGCAATCAGTGATAACTGATATATTGTTACAAATGCAGATGAGTGTGACCATCAATGCGTACGGAAATAAATAAATTTAACTTTTTCTTTTAAATATAATGAAACTATACACTTTACTGACTGCGGCCAATCAAAATTTGTGCAATAAAATTAAATACTACACAAATGGAGTTTTGTGTAAAATTGCTTTGTTCTATTGTTTAAATTTTTCTGTTGACATACCGGTGTTCCTATCTTACGCAATTATATTATTGTCTGCAAGATGAATAAAATGGATTAGGTTAAGTAGGCTACCTAATATCCAAAATATCTTAGGTAATGGTATACTATTTCCCCCCACTTTATAACTGATGTCATACAAAGAGATATGATCTATTTTCGTTTGATAATTAATTGTTCAGACAGGCTGTTTCAGGCCCGTAGAAGCGATTAGAGTAAGATAGCCAGATTATTTTATCGCCGAGTGTCTTATCAGTATTCGGGCCGGCAAGCGTTTGGCGTTTCGTTAGTGAGTTATCAGCAATGGCTTTTGTAGCACATCAACTTACTGTTGAGTGCTGTGACTAAAGACTATAAGTTAGAATTTCAGGCTATTTTTTAAAATGCTTAGCCTACATTTTTGTTGCAAATACAAAACAACTTAACGTAATAGATGTTCACTGACTTATATATGTTTACTGTATTCAGGCCGGCGAGCAGTTCTAGGTATAACAAAAATTACATGTATATTACTTAAGGTAGGCTACTATCTATATTTAATCGCTCCAGCGGGCCTAAAATAGCCTGTCTGAACAACAATTAAACGAAAATAGTTCATGTCCCTTTGTATGACATCAGTTAGAAAGTGGGGGGGGGGGGAATAGTATAAAAATTACCTATCTTATCCACTCCCAGGAAACCGGCTAATTAAAAGAGACAGTGATTTTTAAAATCTAAATTTTATTGAAGTGAAAACTTCTTTAGCGGCGTTGGGCACTTTTTGCTTGGGGAAAAAGCATTGAATTCGCGACCGTTACCACTCGAGATATAGCATGTATTATATATATATATGTATGTACGCAACGCGAATATACTACATAGCACTTCTTATTGGGAGAGGAAAAAGCATCAAACTCGCGACCGTCACCGCTCGAGATATAGTATGTATGTATATATATATATGATATTTGTGTTATAAGTATATTAAATACCAAAGTCAGCAAAGTCATTAATGTTTTAAATTATTTTATCCTTATTCCTCCTCCTCTAATATTAGTACGGACAAAAAAATATAAATTGGTCATAGAAGTTATCACTTCCAACGTGTGGTCTTAAGCACACTATTTAATTTTTTTGCTCTTTGCCACTTTTTGTAACGTTAAATAAAATTCTACCATTAGACTAATATTATAAAAGTTTGAAAATATATAAAAAAGAGATAAAATAAGCAAACCCTGGGTATTGTCTAACCTTGAACAAAGTTTATAAGATCTAGAAGTAACAATAGTCAAACAAGTATATATTTTTTGTAAAGTTATTTATTTGTTAGGCGCAAGTTTACTATTCGACCCTAGGCTAACCTATGGCAACAGAAATGCAAGAATAGTAAAAAAACCTTAAAGGTTCTAACCTATAATAGGCCTAGTATTTAGTCAAATATGTTTACCTGTACCGTATTCAACATTTAACAGTAGAATGTAAAACAACGTCATTGTCAGCAAAAATATTAGGCTGTGGTCGAATAGTAGTTAACTTACGCCATTTGTTATTTTTGTTAGGCCTACACACTAAGCTATTTATTTGCTTTAAAAATATTTTTCTCTGGTAAAAAAAAAAACTAGAAAAATGAACTGTGCAAGTCAGATTTTTATGAAAATATAAATTATAATAAACGAGCAACTAGGCCTAGGCCTTCTTAAGTATTCTATGTATTAAGTTTGCAATTTGCTTACATCTTCGTACGGTACATTATCAACAATTTTACCTCTTAGCGGTCCATTGGAAAGCTTTACAACTACACAAAATTTTTTAGGATTTAAATCCGTAAGTTCCGCAACAAGACCTCGATAAGCACCGTTTAAAATTTTTACAGATCTACCAACTGCGGGAATTACAGTTTCCAAATGACACTGATCTAACTTAACTTTGGTCCCAGAGTCTAACATACGTACTTTGGCACAGTATTTATCGATAACTTCAATGACGACACCTTTTTTACTGAAATATTTTTCACCTAATGATTTCGTAACGACTTTCACAATAATATCCTGACTTAACCAGAAGTCTTTTCTCGGAACGCTTCTCCTTTTCGCTTCTTCTTCTTGGATAATTTCATCTAAAGCAGTCGGTTTTCTCTTTTTTGTTTCACTTTTAGTAGAATCGTTAATTCTTTCCGACGAATTGTTCTTCGCTTCGGCGTTCTTAACGTGCAAATCTGATTTTGTATTGAATTTAATTTGTGGCTTTTTAAAGACCGGAAGACTGATTGTAAGTGGCTCGCTATTATCATCCCTAATCAATTCAGTTGGTTTATGTTCTGACACTTTTCCAATATCCTTACCCCTCTCTACTTGTTTTTCAATAAAATCCATCATTTTTTCATTATCATCTCTTTCCATTTTTTCTTTCTTTGCAACGGCTTCTTGTAACGCAATTGTTTCTGGGTCTCTGTCTATGTACTGGACAAACCAACCTTTCTCCGTTTCGTCTACTACACACTTCCCTTCTCTTCCCAACCATTTTACAAATTCGGTTAAAGTTTCCCATTGAGTCGAGTTCATGTGAAGATGATTTCTGTCCGATATATAATCTTGGTACACTCGGTTCGCATTGACACGTTTGGTGCCAAACTGACGTTTTAACAGTTCACAATAGCCTTCTTCGAATTCTTTTGAAAATTCGTCAATATATTTATCAGCATTATCTGCAAATATTAAAAGCTGCCTTTGATGTGATTCAGAGGTAGTATGGCATTTGAAACCATTTTCATCTCTACATTGTTTCTGACACATTTGGCAATACCATCGTAATTTTTGAAGGCCTTTTGCTTTAATTTTATTTGCTATGTACTTGGGAGTACCAACTTCATGTTTACCCATTTTTATAAAACAATATCCTTTGGCCTACTTCGTATAGCCTAGTTATAACACATAACCTAAAATGAACTTTATAAATGCTATGTTTATAGTCCTTATAGCTTCTAAATCTTCATTTTTTCCACTGAAATTAAATCTTTTTACAGATAATATATAGATTACACAAACATTTATGAAAGATAAAACAATTTCTCACTCGTAGTACGACAGTAGTTTTATTGTTTAACTATGAACTCGGAGAACAAAAAGTAATAATTTACAATAATAATATTATGAACTTACAACCAATGACGTATTTTGAAAACAAGAGTAGACCAGCTGATACAAATTACAAATATGTCACACTTCTGTGCCTCCTACATTATGAGTTTGAATATTTAATATAAAAATAAACACATAATTCTTTATATACATTCAGACAAAATTGGGTATAAGTAATCAAATTGTATTTAACACACACACCAACCATAATTTTAAAATTATTAAAAAATATTTGGTTAACAAAAACATAACTTAAAAAAAAAATCGTTTTATTTGTCAGATTTTATACCGACTTTACTGCACTATTATAACCTTTTATCAGCACAACAATTAATTTTATAATTTTTGGTATAGTTACAATAATTTCTTAATTTCAAATTCATATAATATATTCCACGATTCTTCCATACGTTTTATATGATTTCGTTGATGAAATTTTTAGTCATATTAACTAACTGTCACTACTGTCAGTATGAGTATTTCCTTATCAGCTGTCATCTGTCATGGCCGTCATTATTGTTGATTTTCTGCCTGGAAAATAGTAGTTTGTGTTTGAAAATGTTGTAATGTGAAGTTTTTACTTAATTTTAACATTGAAAAGTCTTTATAGTGTATTTCAGTTCTCACAGTGATTTGAATCCAAACGAAAATGGTTTCTTTTAGAATAAAAAAAGTACAATTTAGGCTATGCAAAACAATTTTAGACATTTAGGTTAAAGTGAGGTGAGGAATTTAGGTATTGTGTGTTGTAGTAGTGCCCACACAATTAGAAAATTAATCGTAGAAGTCAAAGTGACATCCAAAACAACAATGATGAGAGTAGTGAATGAAAATGCCTTACTGCGAGGACCTTTAAAAAACGGGTTAATGTTTCTCTTTAATTTAGCTTGGGAATCTAGAATTCGATTGCCTTTTTTAATAGCCGTAGGCTTCATGGTGTTAGATATTAGGATGCAGTTGGAGATAAATGTAGACATGGCCGTGCGTAGGATACCAAGGTTCCAAGAAGAAGGAAACAATGTAGAAGACGAAAGCGAGAGCGAAGATGATGACGATTCGTGGGAAACCGAAGAAGAGGAAGAAGACATTGATCTAGAAAATGGTATACCAATTGAATCAGAAGACAATAATACTGTTAGTTAACTTACCTGAACAGAACTAATTAATAAGCTAATGGAAGATTTAATATTTATGTTAGGCCTACTTACAATTAATAACAGTAATTAAGCATACTGGTTTTAAATTAAAAAGTTTGTAAAGATTATTATAATTGAGAAAGAAAAGGTTTGTTCAATTAGGTAACTTATTTTATTATTACATCATATACTTAATAGCATTTGTTGCATATTTTTTGCAAGATAATTAGGCTAGTAATAAATAGGTTAGATGATTAAGATGCTTAAATATGTACAATATGTTTAAGAATTAATAATTAGAGTCACCTTATTAGATTATTTTTGAGCAAAAATTTACAATAAAACTCCATACTGTACCAAGTTCTGGCAGAGGTGTCAACCATTGCGCCAAAAATTACTCTAGAACATAATCGTTATGTTTAATTAAATTACAAGTGAAAAAACATAGACCAAGACCGGGAGTTGAACCCAGGACCTTTATGTTTCCGTCGTAATGCTCTGCCAACCGAGCTACTCTGTTCGCTCCAGATATTGGTCGATGTCATCTCACTCGTACGGTTTTACTGCAATTATTGAATTAACAGATTAAATACCTCGTCTATACGACATTGAAAACAATCTCAATTATTATTTTGCAGGTTACAGTGGTGTTATTATTAATATTTTATATTTTTTCCGCTTACACACTTCCTCAGCAAGGGATATTTAATTAAATTACAAGTGAAAAAACATAGACCAATACCGGGAGTTGAACCCGGGATCTTCACGTTTGCGTCGTAATGCTCTGCCAACAGAGTTACTCTGATCGCTCCAGACATTGGTCGATGTCATCTCACTTGTACGGTTTATGTTTAAAAGCTTCTAAGTAATAGCATTGCCAAATGTACAAGTTTACAATTGTTATTTTAAAAAATGTACAAAGTTAAAAATTTAATTCAAACCGATTCCTAAACTAACACCGCTTCATTTGAATCTCCTTCTTGTGACGTACCGGTATACACATTCGTTTTTCTGTTTGCTAACTTGGCACAAATATATTCCAAACGAAATATAAAATATTGTACGGAAACTAATTAAGTTACCGGTACTATTTTTTACATTTGGCCTTGGTAAATTCAGATATGTTGTATATGCTTAAACTTTTGCAAGTTGGCCGACTACTGACATCATCAATGATGTGATGTGTTTTGGCTTCGTTTAAAATATTTCCTTTTATTTAGTTTACAATCATTTATATATATCCATACATATAATAATAATAAAATCGTTTCTGTCTGGTTTGTGACGGTATCAAGTGAGAATGGCTGAACGTATAAAGCAGGGGTTTGAAAGTTGTGGTGTCATTAATGACCAAAGGCGACTATTTGTCTGTTGCCGAAACTTTGAGTTTTTAGATTCAGTTCAACTGTACTTTCAGAATATGGACAAATTCCTACTTTATGTGTTCATGTTGGCCTGCCAAATTTCCAGGTTAAAGTTTGCTCATTTGAAATAGTATTAAGGGTACCATTTTTTATTAATGTATATTTCATTACAAATGTTGTCTATTTAATATTAGTTTTAGAAGAACTTATACAAGCCAAAACTAAGTTTACGAACCTTTTAAGTTTTACAAGAATAGGCCTAGGGAATTTGCATCGGAAAATAGTATTACACCTCATTTTAAAACTATTTTGAAATCACTGGCAACAACCAGGTTATACAGTTTTAATAAAACACATTGAAAACTAAAATCACTCTGTTGCTTTTCTCGTACTATAAACCTTAGCTTTTGAGAAGTTTTTTATTTAACTTGTTAGCCTAAGGGCCTATCCATAACGAAGTTCCATGTTGTTATATTAACATGGTCACAACGGAGCCTCACCATAAACACCGCACCTAGCCCCTACCATGCCTCACACTTCGCACTCTCTACCCTTTGTGCAGTTCAATTCAGTCTGTTCAACAGCGTAATCACTATTTCTGTGTGCAGTTTGTATTCGTTTTCAATTATTGAATAACACGGACAAACAAAAATTAATAAGTGAAGTATTTTTTTTTTTAAGAACCACTTTGTAGGATAAAACTAACGAAAATCATCACAACAGCATGCGATCTTTTTTTGTTTAGTGGATGTACTCTAAATCTTCTCGGTTTACAAATTAGAGATACTTATTAGCGAATTTCCATAGGAAAAATGAGCTATTGCAGTGGCCCTTATGGTGAGACCCAAGGTCGGGAGTAGCAAATGAGCACCGATCATGGTCCCCAGAACACGTTTTGGGGTGTCATTAAAATTCATATATATGAATGTGTTCGCACTCTAGCGGCCGCATTTTAAGTCTGATTTGGTCCAAATTTGGAACACGTGTTGGTTGTCTACGTAGCTCGGACAAGTTCGTTAGCCAAAAAAATCCAACAACCGGAAGTACGTTTTTTGACCAGAAGTAATTATTTTTTGAGATTTTTACTACGAGAATGAAACTTTTTTACAGTTTTTTCTAAAAATATAAATGTAGGATGTTATTCTGCACATTTTGTTTTTTTACGCGACCTTATAGCTCGCTTGGTTCCCTCAAAATCGGCCAAAACGTAAAATACCGGTACCATAAAAGTACCCAGTTCGAAGCCAAGTGGTGCAAACTTCCGAGGCCATTAGGCGCAAACAAATTCTACTAATATATTGCGTACACATAGACAGCTGTTCAACGCCTTCGTGAAGACCTATTTCCCAAATTGTTGGTTGAAACCCTAAAACATAGGCATATAACCTTAATTTTGGAAATTTGCTCAACTCACGTCAGCGGTCCAGCTGCGTGGTCGAATTATTTAAATTAGAATCTAATATTATAAGATCCTCATTGAAGAAGATGAGGGAAAAAACATGATGACAGTTCAGCAAAACTAAACCGACTAAGGCTGGTGCGGTGCTTTGATATTTCCGTGTTGATTTCTGGGGCAATGGTGCTTGGGTAGTGCGCCGTTGTGGATTTGCACTTAAGCTTTGTTAGGTGTATAGATGGTTGAAGTTTTAAATGTGGCAAATGGCAGTCAATAAAAGAATTATTTTAAGATTCCTTTGATTTGGTAATTACTGTATAAATATATTCTTTAATGCAATTACAAATGGGATTTCTCTTAGGAAATTTTAACCGCATGTAATGTGTGATACTATTTTCCAATACTACGACCTTATAGGAATTAGAGGTGGGTGGATCAGTTTCTTTATACCAGTGACTTAGGCACCGGGACAGATAATGTGCTTGCATAGTAACCCGTCCTTGCTTGTGAACAGTGGCAAATATCTGAGTATACTTCTTATACTTGAGCAGGACAGCCTCAAGAGCTTATTGCACTCCCACATAAAGGATTTTAAACCTTTAGTTACCCCTGTCACGGTTCATAAGCTCAGTGAACCGAAAGATCCTTTCGACAAGGTTATCCTGGGGGACGTTTTGTCCTTTGTTTAGTTTTCCAAAGGTTTCACAACTCACCTGTTCCAGCAAATTCTTATTCTTTGCATGTGCCGTCTAAGGTGGCCATGCCCTGTAATTAGAGCTACCTACCACACCTTTATGTTTCACCGGCTCAGCGTAAGAACGTAAGATGCAATTTGCCTAGATGGACCATTATTATTATTAGGGGGTTTGTGTGATCCATCACCGGGACCCACTGCACCTAAACTATGAGATCCTCTGTGCCCCATGTCCAGGCAGCAGTTCACATCAAACCCGACCTTTTTGCGAAACGAAGGAGTCCGTGGGGGCCTTCCTCTCGTATATAACTGGTGTCAGGGTATCCTTGTCCCAGATATTTCTGCCTCATTGATGCGAGGGCATCATATTCACATAGAACGTGGAAAGAAGTTTCCTCCTTCTCTCCACACCTTCGACATAATGGGTTGTTCTCCAACCCCATTAGGTGGAGGTGCCTCCTCAGAGAGTTGTGTCCCGTCAGAAGACCGACCAACAACCTCACTTCCGGCCTGCAAAGACCCAGCAGTGTTCTGCTTAGGTGTCCATCCAGGCCTTCAATGAAGTCGTGTGCCTGTCTCTGACCTCTTACCGTCTCTCTCCATGTATGCAAGTGTCCTGATTGAACATTTTTTCTTAGATGGACCAAGAAGTGAGAGGTTTTTCATCCTCAAGTTGAGTGTAGGATGCTGTTCTACCTCCTTCCGTGTTGCAGTTTTGCCCAATTAGCGACTGCTCTTGCACAGAGAGGACAGAGTTATATAGAGTGGACCTGGGGTCTCACCGGTGGCCGGCTGGCTGCTCAAGATGGCGGCTACGCCGCTGATCTTGGCCAGTGCCACTCGCAGTCCGGTTCACTCACTGCCGTGAACTCGTGGTTATCAAAAATTATAAATTAACAAAACATTTGCCAAAATAATAACAAACCTCTCTCTCTCTATATATATAGTTAACTAACAAAATCACTCCATGCAATAATAGTAGGCTAAAGAGTCACCTACAGCCCGGCATTAAAAATGCTCTAAATAATTGACGATTGTTAAGTAGGTGAAAATGAATTTCAATATGAAACAATAAACTCTTTCCCAACATATCTCGGCAGATATTGTTTCTCTTACCAGAATAACAAAATTTTTCCTCAAACGTCAAAAATTTAATGTTTGTTTGCTTTTTAATTAAATTTATATTTCAGAAAAACATTTTTCTCAATCGACATTGTTAAGTTTTGTGCATTTAAAGCACACCGTTGCCTTCAGCAAGGTTTCGTCCTTCTAACTGTGAAGTTTCATTATTTTTTAACGATGTTTAGAGGTATAAATGATGCGATATATTAAGCGGTGTCGATTGCCCGCACAAGTCAAGAGCAGCGGTCTTGATGAGTTTTGGCCGCTAATGGCGGACTCTACCGGCTTCACTGCCCCGCATGCATTCAGTATAGAGAAAGCCACTCTATATAACTCTGTCCTCTCTGCTTTTGCATAGTTGATGTCTTGAATATACCATAGAACAGTTCAGGTCCTGTGAATCCAGTTTCTGATGATGTCTTAATTGCACACTCCATTTCCAACCCATCAGAGCGTGACTCTGTTGAGACCTGCCAGATGTATTGTGTACTTAACGCGTTCCCAGGCTAGCTATCAAAGCTGCCTGGCTGTTTGAGTATAGCAGAGTTCTTTGTTCATGAGACTGACACATTCCAATAAAGCTGTAACTTCTTTTTGGCAAAATGACTGGAATCCCTGACATTAATATTTGTCCCAATAAGTGACCTAAGTAGTTCCAAAGTTGCTGCTATAAAAATATTGCCCATCTCTAATAGGAATTAATATGGCCACTGAATTTTTAGAAGCTATAAAAAAATGTTTACTCATTTAATAAAATAAAACTACAAAATGTGCATCTATTGTTATTTGTTTCTTAGTATTTTGTATAATATATTATAGGCCTATTTATGGGGTTTGTCTCCGTCTCATTTAATGATTCTCAGTTTGGCAGTATTGATCCTTAATAGGTGAATTTCTATTTCTTGCTTGTTAAAAGTGCTTGTCTAATCACTTCATGACAGTTAGTAGTTAAGTAGGCCTACCTATTACAAGCTTGATTTTGTAGTTAATAACCAATATATTGTTTCTCAACAACGCTATGTGAGACAAGAAGGGTGTAGAAAAATGTCCATGACCAGTTTGTTATATAAGAAGAAATCATTGTGCCATCATTTACCAGTTTATTTATAAAAGCTGTTTTGATTTTAATAATGTTTGAGGTTATGTTTAAAATATAACATTACTTTATAATCTAATATAGGTACTAGTGCAGAAAAGCGTGACCACCAATTTGAACGGAAAGAAACGTAACTTCACTTTTTCCTTTAACAATGAAACTATACACTTCTCTGACTGCGGCAAATCAATTATTAACTAAAACGGGTATTAACGTACAAACAACAAAACCACAAGTTGAATAGATGATTTTTCAAATACTTTTGCTCAGCTAGATTAACAACAGATTAGCACCTTTTTTTGGAAGGTAAAAAGTGCTATCGACTTATAAATGTTAAAAGACGGAAAACATACTGTAATTGGAGAGTTTGAGTTAGTTTGATCCAGGTTTTTTTTAAACATAGGCCTACATAATATTTTACCTGTTAACTTGTGAATACGCAAAACAAATATCAACTCCTACAAAAGCGAGTGTACGTCCGTACATATGTACATGAGTAACATATAGTAATATAACAGCTGATTTCACCCATCATCTGTAATACTTAAACAAACCCAGTATATATTACACTTTCGGGTTATGTTCACAACTTCATTATAATTTTTTACAAAGTCGATTTTTTAAATACGAGTTGTAGAACTAATGTATGCTATAATACGTTATAATATTTGCTTTGAGGTTATAAACTGTACATAAATACAGCCTTTTATCATAAAAACATTCGTTTATACAAATTTAAAGAAGAAATACCTATTTGTTTTGTTGCTAAGATGATATAATGGCTCATTGAATTTAACTTTAAATTATCACCACTATATGATATAATTCTTAGAAGCCTTGCAAAAAAACTCCTGCCAACAGCGTTGAAAGAAGCGAAAATCTCTCAGCAGGTGAAACAGAGCAAGTTTAAATGAAACCAACGACAAAGAATGGGTGAAAGGGGGTTGGTAGAAGGAAAGAGGGCACTGGAAACACACAATGCAAGGAAAACAGAGGAAACTTAAATGAAACCGTGGATAAAGTGATGGTTGTAGGGGGTTGTGGGGGAAGGAGGCAGGGAAATGGAAACGCATAAGTGGGAATGGTTAGGGTAGGGGTTAGGTTTCTATATGCACATCCAAGAGCGAGGTGCTAAGTACCAACCATTCTACTTTGGCGGGCAAAACGGATATCAACCCTTTTTGCGGCTGAGGGTTTTTTGGCGGGCTAGTTTTTACAACAAAGTTGTTTTTTAGGAGATATTATTTACAAGCAATACAGTTCTCTCAATTCCAATGAATGGCTACAGCTTTTAAAAGAAATGTATAACCTACATTTTAATATTTGGAAAAAACACATGTTTTTTAATAAGAAGCTGTTCTAAAAAACATAATATTTAATAATGTTATAATAGAGTCTAAAAATAAACAGGCAGATAGTTTACTTCATGTGCAGAGCAAGTTGCTACAGGAGATTTTCATGTCTTGACAGACTGCTTTTCCAGGCAGTTACTGCACTCTGACTGTTATAGCCAGTCTATTTGTTAGTGCTCCTTCAGTTAGTGTTATTCGTGGTACTTAGTTTTCTTTGAATTCATTATACTGTGTGTGAATTAATTTGTGTTTTGTTGGTAATGTGTTAATTTAACTTAAACAACATTTAAATACACAAAAGATAATTAATTTTTAATTTACATCTTTAGTTAAATTATTTTGTAAAAAATTATTTCAACTTAAAAGCTAAAAGTTAAAGTTAATTCATAATGCAAATTTGAAAAAGAAAAATTTTCTTGCTTTTAAATTACAACTTATGTCATAAAAAAAGGGTTGGAAAATGTTTGTGATTTGTCTGAAGAAGAGCTTAACTTTGATTAAGATAAGAAGTGAATTAGATAGTAAAGAAATAGTTAACATTTGTTTTCATCATAAGAGTTTATTTTTGACAAAGTATGAATTCCTCCAAAAGGTGTGCTGTGATCCTCATAAAAAACATAAGAAACCCATTAAAAATAGTTTAAGATTAGTAAGTAGTTTTCAGCAGAGTGAGGCCTGTGTCATAAAAGTGAAAACAGGGGAAAAGTTATAAACTAATTGCTATAAAACTATATTCTCAACTGCAAGTAACTGAAAAAAAATCAGTAGAGGACGATTTTGCTCTGTCGATTGAAACTCAGTTACAAAAAGAAGAGGCTAATATTGATTCTTTAAATGCTTCTTTGAAATTACATGCGCTGAATGAAAACTCCAAAATTGGTTATGCACAAAATAAATTAGAAATACTACATCAAAATGTGAAAATGAAAATTGAAACAGTTTTAGATGTTGAAGTGCCTTCAAAAGTACCTAAATTAGAAAAAAACAACTCAACAAAAAGCAGCGGAAATGGACATACTTGTTGAGAACATAAAAACTTGGTAACACGTACATGAACTATTGATGAATTTGTTGATGAACTGACAACAAAAATAGAAACATTAATTCCTCATTCTCCCACTGCCAAGAACCAGTCAAGGTATTTTAAAAGCCTCAATGATAACTAACTGTGTGTCAAATGTGGCTGTCATATCAATGGACTTCAGTGAAAATGACTCCTTTATGATACAAGATGAGGTCCAGGGTTACGGACCTCAGACGCCTGTACTGTTCATCCAGTAATCATTAACATGTGTTGACCAGGAAAAATAGTCTCATCCCATTGTGTCATTTCCGATGACTTAAATCATGATGTGTTTGAATGGTTTATAAGATTCAAGAAACCCTGATACAGTTTCTCAAAGAAAATTTTCTTAACATCACAGATGTTCAC
>JAGFPH010007626.1:9718-29432 GCA_018207615.1 Philaenus spumarius | reverse complement strand
ACTCCCAATATGCGGGATGGCGTGCGAACCATTTTGCAGCTATTCAGCACCATCGTGAATAGACCTATTTTCCAAATTGTTGGTTGAAACCCTAAAACATAGTTCTATAAACTTAATTTTGAAAATTTGCTCAACTCAATTCAGCGGTTCAGCTGCGTGGTCGAATTATTTACATTGGCATTGATAAAGGAATGGTGTGTCACGAGACATCAATACTACAGAATACAATAGCGGATGTTTTGTGTTCTGAAACGTTTTATTGATGTAGTTTGTTTTCTGAATGTTTTTCATAGAAATATTTATAAATCGTAACTTAATTAACTTGTTTGTTTGCCGAAAATCTTCAGTATGCTGGTTATGAAAATAAAAACTGTGTAGCGCACACAAATCGTCCACTGGGAACAAGTCAAACCTAGTGTCGCCAACATTTGAATTTCCCCACTATGAGTGATTTCAAAATCCCTAACCTCAAAACGAAAGGCCTCTAAACTGACAATTTAAAAAATGTAATTTTTAAGTATGACTAAAGTATGTTTTTCCTAATTTTTAGATTTAGTACGTTAGGTAAACGTTTTCTTAATTCAGACAAACAAATTATCAGAGACGATGTAATGTTACATTTTAATTTTCCACTCTTTTCAAGATCAAAAACTTAAAAAAATATATGTGTTTAATTTTTTGGAATTCACACAATTACTTTGTTTAGTTTTTTATTATTGTTGGCTCGGACTCGTTATCCAAAATATCCAACAACTGGAAGCACTTTTTTGACTAGAAGAAATTATTTTTTGCGGTATTTGTACTAAAATGAAACTTTTTTTGGATTTTGTGAAAATATAAATATAGGAGATTATGCTACACATTTTGTTTTCTTTACATGACCTTATAGCTTGTTTAGTTCCCCAAAACGTAAAATTACTTCGTTCAAATCCACTAGGGGGATTTTATTGTTGGTTAGTTTTTGTTACGAGGCCGACAGTCGGGACAGCAATGCAAAGCAGTGAAAAATCCAAACACAAAATCGAGGTGCAATCTCACACGTTTTTCCTCTGCGAGCGGAACGAAAAAGTGCTTGAGCCGGAGTTGGAGGTAATATATTTTGTAAACGCAAGCAGCTATTCAGCACATTCATGTGTAGACCAATTTCCCAAATAGTTGGTTGCAACCCTAACACACATAAACTTAATTTTGGAAATTCGCTCAACTCACATCAGCGGTTTAGCTGCGCGATCCAATTATTATGTCTAGAAACCACTAGGCCTATACAAATTTCAAAGTAATTTGTTGGATAGTTTTTTTTTTATCGGTACCAATGCCATCCATTTAATTTTATTTATTTATTTCCATATAACAAATTTCACAAATACAAAGTTACAACAAATATAATACTATGGAATAGTGCCCACATAGGTACGAGGCCTGTGCGTGGACACGAGTCGTGCACAACATAAAATGTAATTTATGATAATAAAAAAGAAAAAACAAAATTTGTTTAAAAAATAATAAATAAGATCAGCATCAGAACAACAACGTCACTGCAGTGACACCACAAAATATCCATGTAAACAAAAACACTATGCGTACTCCGATGAAATTGCGGACTCACAATAGTCTCTTCCTACTTCCCGCAACCATAAAGTAGTTTGCCTTTTATAAACCTTAATTTCATAATTACTAAATAATCTCAAGTTTCTTGGAATGTTACGAAAAAGGATCTGTGATACATAGTACGAATTAGTGGTGGATACAGATTTATAAAGCCTATCTGTCCTTATACCCACTGTTTGAGAATGCCGTGTAAAATGTGAATGCTTCAAAATGGACAAAATGGAATTTGAATTCTTATGCAAAAAAGTTAAAAGAGTTTTTATAAAAAAGTTCTCTGATATTAAATACGTTAAAAAGGTCAAACAGCTCTTCAGATGGATGTCGTTTTGGTTCACGCAGCGCCATTTTCATAACTGATCTCTGAACAACATCTAAAGGGGCCAGAATGGATTTACAGGCACATCCCCAAACTATTATCACCCCCAATAGCAAAGACTGACAATATGCAAAGTACAACTGTCTTATTTCACAAAAATATAATATTTCATTAAAATTTTTAAAAACATAGATTGACTTTCTAATCTTTCGACTCAAATAGTCAACATGAGCAGACCAATTTAAACGTTTATCAAACAGGACACCTAAGTATTTGTAAGTGTCAACTCTATCAATGTCTCTACAGGCACAGTACTTACTTAAGTAATTCCCACACGAATGCAACTTAATGCTTTCGTAGGGACAATCACTATTGGACCTAAGGGCTATAGGAAGTAACTTTGTTTTAGATATGTTAAGTGTTAAACAATTTTGATCAAACCACTTTTTCACTACCGACAAATCCTTTAAAACCTTCCCGTGTACTTCTTCCCAACTATTACCTCCGATTAAAATATCCGTATCGTCCGCAAATAGGTAAAATTTCCCGTCTATATTGATTTTAGACAAATTATTTATATAAAGCAAAAAAAGAATAGGTCCTAACGTCGACCCCTGGATGACGCCATATTCCACTGCATTTTTAAATTTGCATAAATCTGCATTTATTCTGTGTGGAGACATTCTTCTTTTAATGCAATGTGATTTTTGTTGCAGGGAAAAAGAGTTTGTGTACAAAAACTATGGTATTTTCAATAAATCCAAACAACAGATAGTTTCAAGTCTTTATTGTTTGATTAGGTAAAAACAGCCTTGTCAGTACATTATCCACACTTACAATTACTAAAACATTATCACTTATTTAGAAAATCTATTGGTTAATGAGCAATTTAATTGTTTTTTTAATTATCAAACCATTGTTCTTTTACTTCGTAAACATTCCAAAGTCTCTGATTCATTTCCAACAAACATATAGAAACCCATTAAACAGTTGAGATCAGTTTACTTAAGATTCGTTTTTACGCATCAAAAGTCACGGCATCGGTGTTGGTTTCCCCAATATTGTGGCTATTGTATCCCATGATTTAGTCAGTTCAAGTTTACCAACAACTAGATAGTGTCATGACAATTAGTTGTACAATTGTCGAGTAAATTTCATTTTACTTGATACTAGCTAAAAAATCAAACTTTGATTTGTGACATTAAGTGTCGTGACAATAAATTCGTTGTCTCCAAATGCCGTGACATGCATTGTCTTGGCGCTAAAAGTTATGACTTTATGCCACTTGGAAACTAACCATTAAGGGTATTTGCACTTTGGAAGCGACTACTGTAACCGAGCGGTGAAGGTTTTTGAAATTTTAATTTGGATTAAATTACAAAAAGCAAATTTGCAACATGTTTGGACGTGTAGTCTGAATACTTTGTCTCTTCAAGTTGAAAACACCCATCCTTTCTCTTGTGTCGCAAATGTAACATTTTTGACTTTATGCGACACACACTAATTTTAGTCAAATGTATAAAAGTGAAGGCCTAGCATAAAAAGCTATATGGTGTTTAGGAAAATTATGAAAAATAAAATATATACATCTAAGGTACTTAAAAAGTTTACGCAATGCTTGGATTTTTAAAGGAAATAAATGATTCGTGATTAGAGGAAAAACATTAATTCAACCCTTGGCAAAAACTCTACGTACAAGCTCCGTGTTTTGCAAATAAAACCTTTCAGTTCAACTTGAAAGATGTTTAAGGAACATAGCATATAAATACTTTTTACAACACAACAATATTTAACACAAATATTAATAATAAAACTAGTTTGGTTTTAAACGTCAAACGAAAACAGTACCCAGAACTATAAACAATGAATTTATTCAAAATAAGGAAAACCTCGAGGCAAAACGCAGGTTATATTTGGTACAGATTTTGCGCCACGTAAGTAACCGAACACCGACAACAGCTAAAGCAGCGGTAGTCAACCTAGTCTCTATCGCCAGCTTTCATAAGTTTCATTGGTTTATCATAAAATTCCCCATGACAATTGAAATTTCAGAAAATATACTATTTTTATCGCCCGTTCATAAGTTTAGTTCATGTTACGTAAGTGTCTGCAAACAAAAGTCACACCACCCTGCTGTAAAAGACAAGCAGAGCTGGTACTCGGCGCTCCCAAACCCAATCCATGATACGTCAGACCGCATGCACAGACGAATATATACGGCACGGGCTCTGTTATTTGCGGTCGCACTGGTCAGTACACAGTTAGATTTGTGAGACGTATCAACAGATTCCGTGTAAACAAACAACTTCCGATGAAGCCAAGTCGATTGCGGGAACATCTTTCTACGAAGCATCAAATTTATAAAGTAAAGTTACTTTCCTACTTTAACCATTACTGTGGAACCGGTGGGCAGTTAGAAAATTTGACTACTAACTGAAATAGAAAATTGAGCGTAAGGTATGAAAAGGATGACTACCCATGAGGGAAACATCTTCTATTAACGATTCCGTCCCTCAACTATTTGGATTCGGCCTAAAGGTAAACATTTAACGGCCTTAGCGTGTAATTCCCACATAAACGAGTTCGCCTCGAGGTTTTCCGTAGTGTGGCCGCTTTAAAACTGCAGCTGTGACGTTTATTGTGAATGTTTTCAAACATTTTCTACCGTACGGAAATTGTGCTGTAATATGGACGATTCCAAATTCTCGTGGGACGAACTTTCAGCAATTTCAAGACACTGTAGTAATCATTAATTGTATATTTCTACATTAGATTAAATAAAGTATATAATTTGAATGGTTCAATAAATATACAAATAAAAGACAAATCTGTTTAGTACAACCCGTATTCTTCCTACTTATATCACTTAAACAATATTTGTAGTGTGTTAACATTAATTTTTTTTAGAACAAAATACATAATTTAATTTAACAAGAGAAGCAATATTGAGTAATTACCTATAGCCCAGCCCCAGCCATAGAACAAAAGAAAGCATAATTTTGTTATTGAATTTAACAACTTGTCAACTAGATGCTTGCCATCAATTGCGCGTGCTTAGTGTTTTGTCTGTGGTTGGTGTTTGACTTCTCAGTCTTAGCTCTGAGATGTATCACGTAGATATTTAACGTTAGTAGTAATTGTAGTTTTACTTTATTTACTCTTACATAGGCATAGTTGCCTGGGTTTATGTACCGTTAGTTTTAGTCACTTGAGAACGGGAACTGATTTGTATTCCCGAAACGTCGTGTTTGATAATTTAACACACAAATGATGGCAAATGTCCGAACAAGTAATTTTAGAATCCGTTTGGTAAATTTAAATCGGGCCACACAGGTTAATAAAGTGCATTGTGCAGTATAAATTGTTTATACAGGAATTGTGTAAAAACTAATAATGCGACACATTTCATCTTCTGCCTGTTTGAAGTACACATGATAAACAATCATTTTCCGAAAGATCTGCCTTTAATGTTGTAAATTAACAAAGGTACACATTTTTGAAAAATGGTAATTTTCAAGTATTTTTCCTACTTTTCTCGGGGCCTATCAAAAATCATTTTATTTTTAAAATCTTATCTTACCAAAATAGTTCCAATTATCTTGTTTGCGTTTTTTAGCCCATAAATTGTTTAGTAAAGTTAAAACAAAATGGCCAATGATGGTAACAAAAAGCGTTTTTGCACATTTGTTTACAGGATGTTTGTCCTTTACTTTGACCCTTATGAGCGCCGTGCATTATAGAACAAGCCTATATTTATTTTTTATACTTTCACAAATGCTTCTATTGTCTAGGCTGGTGCAACCAACTTTTCCACTGTCCCTGGAATATTCCTTTCTCAATTACTCAAATCAACCTCATTCGAGATATTGCTCACTACAAATTACAATAAAAATATACATTTTAATCGGTACACAATATTAGGAATGAAAAACCATCAAACAAAATATGTGATGCGGAATATGATAAAGACCTCTTGTCGTAAATTTTCTAAATTGAGTTTTTGTTATTTCCTTAAAGAGGGTCGATGTCTGAACAATTTAACACAAAAATCTTAAAATTCTATCTTAAAAATTAAAGAATTTATGGTTAAATGAAAATTAGTTACGGAAAAATGTAGTTTTGAGAAAAACGCAATTAAAGTTAAACCGTCATCTGTGTTATCAGCTGTTGTTTACTTCATGCCAACACCTGTATTATTTATGCAACTGCTTACCGCAGAGTGAAGCTACAACCTTGCATAATTAAGGAATTTTTAATAATTGTAATTTTTATTAATAGATATTGTGTAAATTATTATTAATGCAATAATACAAAAGGTTGTTTGTTGGATTTTAAACCTGTTTTTAACCAGTCAAACAGAAGGTTCATGTTGTCGGGAATGGTATCAAAATAATCAGAAAATGTTGTACTATTAGTAAAAACTACGGTTAGGTGCCTGAAACGCCGCTACATTACTTTCTACTACTTTCTGAAACACTGCAAGCAAAGTTAATCATTACGAAAAGCGACCTCTTGTCGCACCCATGTTATTTCTCCATAATGACAAGTGGTCCCTTTTCTCAGACCTGATATCTGTTGCTTTGATACCATTTTTCGATTACTTCTCGACTACAAACTATTTTACAATTGATATTAGCTTGTAAATAAGGAGTTGGGCGACAATAATCGAAAAAACAAAAATTCGATATTTTTTACCCTTACTACTTATTTTGCTTGTACTGAAAATTTTACTATCCCGACAAGAGGCCCCTTTTCATTTTCCGCATCGCATACAGAACGATCTCTAAATACTATTTAATACTGTACTTTATTAAAGAACATCTGACCTGCAACGTCACATTCTGTCGTTACCAACTCCGACTTGGAGCTGTTTGCACAACAGTGCCATGGTTTCTGATACATGGTATGTTACCTGTTCTTTACATTAGTTTCATACAAATTTTACTTTCCGAAAACCAAAGTCTTCATTGAATAACTTATTATAAAGTAGGCCTAATACATTATATAAATATAATTAAATATTGCCAGCATTTTGAACATCTTTTATAATATCTCTGCTATTGGTAATTGTAAACAATATCTTTACTGAAAGAAGAGTGAACACATTATAGACTAGACAAACAATATCATCGATTCCGTTGTACCCAAAGTTAAGTAGAATGATTACATTTTTCAATAGTAACAACTAAATTAATGCACATAAAGCAAAGATTTATTAAACATAATTTTAATCGTCAATAAAAATTAGGCCTGCATAATTTTAGAAGTACAGTAAAACACCGCTAACTCGACGGTGTGTTTCTTATTAACGTACACAAAAATCTAGATTTATTTTAGAATATCTTAAATCACTTGACAATATTCAGTCACAGATTGTATTGATCAACGTACAAAAATAGTGATCGCTTCAAAAGACATAAACGTGTAAAATATCCGACAATATAATGGATTTAACTCTAAATACAATTATAAAAATACCCAACAATTCTTACAACAGATTGGTTGATTTCTGGACAGACAAAACATAAACTTTCAAGTAGAGGGGTGTGCGAGAAAGACCTTTCGGACAAGAAGTTTTTTAATACAAGTTATCGAGAAAAAAAACTACAAAACAAGTTTTGTAAATAAAAGTGATTGGTAATTATCGAGGATTACGTGACCGTATAAAGAGGATTTTTCATATTCTCAAAGCGCAAGTTAAATTGGGTTCAAAACTAATTTTTGGCGGAGGACTAATATTTTAGAAATTACGAAAGGAAACTCCCAAAATTGGGCGTTTTCGCTTATGTAAAAGAAACGAAGCTAAACGCTTCACCGATGCCGAAAGGTAAATAATTACGATCATAAACAAGGTAACCGATGTGATGTTAATAACAACAATCCAGCGCGGAAATAAAACTACATTTGATTGAACGTAATAAAAGAAAGAACTCGAATACTGACAGCGTTGTCAAATTGAATATTAGTATTGAATCGCACAATCAATATAAGTTGGAAGTAGACAAACGATCTGACAACGCTGTTTTGTCTATTGGCTCAGAAAAGTTTGCTATTCAACTTTTGGATTTGTTGTCAGTTCTTTTACGCTTACTTTTTATTGTTAATATTTGGTTTGCCGCAGTCAGTGTAGTGTATTGTTTCATTTTATTTAAAGGAAAAAGTGAAGTTTGGAATCTTTCCGTTCAAACTGATGGTCACGCTCAGCTACACTAGTACTATAAATAGGCCTAGTACCGTTTTCATTCTCGGTATATACTAGTAAAACGTGCCTATAAAGTGTGTATACCAAATTTAAACTCAAAATATAATGATTTTTAATGTTATTAATTAAAAACAGAAAATGGCCGACCGAAGAAAAACAAAGCGTTCCCGGATATACGTTTAAAATTAACTGTTATGAGTAGCTAATGAGGGATTGCCCAGCAACTTTAAATCGCCTGTATATTAAAATTTCACATTAATAGTTACAATTTTTTTACAACAAATAAAATGTATTATTATCTTGCATACCCCTACTTTTAGAAAACACGAGTTAAAACAACCCAACAAAAAATATATAAAAAAATACAATACTATCATTTGAAAAAATATGCACTTGCAAACAAACTCATAAAAAACAGTGACAATGATGAAACAACAAAATAAATAACACAAAACTAGAGTATCATGAACTATCGACGTCGCTGAACTGATTCGGGTATACATCCAGAATTAATCTCGGTCGTCTAGGCCTGGTCAAGTATTGCTTGCTCGGAAGGAAATAGTGTTCTCTGTCTCTGACGTACTCTCTCTGCGGTGTACTGTACGTGGAACGTTGTATTATAACTGATCTAGATACCTTTTCCCGCGGCGAACACACTGCACATACAAACGGGATTATCCACATATGTAATTGAACCTTGGTGTGACAGTAGGTTATACATTATGAGGGAAAGAACATCTTAAGGATAGTCAACACACTTTTTCTGGTATTGATAAAGTGTAGTTCTTGATACCTTTTTTTAGCGTTAAATTGTTAAAAGTTGTATAGTACTAAATTCTAACCTAAGATATGGACTGCTGGTGTGGTAATACTATAATGTCAGAATTTTAAATGAGTATGTTGTAATCACTCTCGCGTTCAACTTCAATCATAAAATAAGCAGAGATACGCAGTGGAATGGGATTAAAAATAGTTTATTAAATTAATAATACAAAATTAGTATAACTAAATATTAAAAGATCTTGGGTTCAAAATTTATAATGTTTGCTATAAGTTAATTAAATACTATAAATTAGAACTTCAGGCTATATATATATATATATATATTTTAATGCTTCCGTTTCTTTTATAAATAGACAATAATTAATAAACATTGTAAACATATAGAGCGAGTTCAGAAAAAAGGTTCGAAGGATTCAGGGCGTGATTCCCCACATAAAAATAAAAGTTCCAATAAGCATAGGTCCAAAAATGCTCCGTTTTCTGACTATCATTTTGTTTTTTTTACAAAATAATTCATATCTAGAGAAATGTTTGCCAGATTGAGTTGAAACTTCGCATGAAGTTTAACCTAGCAATGATCTATATCAAGAAAAATAAGCGATTAAATCCAACCATGCGTTTCAAAATGGTGGCGGTTTGAAAATTTCAAACCTAAATTACTAAAAAACCGTACATTTTAACAAAAAATGTCAAGACACCTTCTTTGTAGCCCTTTTGATTCCCTAACGGATGGTGTAACTGTCAAAACAATCGGATGAAGGATAAAGACAGGTAAGTTAAAGGTAATGACAGCAAATGTACATACAATATTGTTGTGTTTACCGTGTTGGTGTAGGATAACAAACCAATTATTACACACAACATTTTATTAGTATTTCATTAATATGACCACCTTCAGCACCCGAATAACCGTACATTCGACCAATAAGTTTGAGTTATCTCCGTTATTTATAACTCGATTATTGCAAATCGTTGGATTTGTCTTAAAATAATCTTTTAATAATATAGATTACTGATGTTTTTTCATCCGAAATTCGAAATCAGTCTTTATCAGTAAAATGCGTACAATGTGATGTGCGTACTAATTTATTACTTCGGCTCGCATTAGAATGCCGAAGTATTGAAATTATGCGATGATTTTTTGTGTGTCTGTTTTCCTGTATACAAGATATAAGCACGCATAGACGTCGTAGAAAACTTCTGGTGGTACCGAAATCTTCTTAATTTTATTGCGGAGAGTTGAAAAGCTTTTGAGCTTTCTAGAGTGAGTCGTAGCGCGTCGGAGTCACGTTTTTGGGTCAACATTTTGAAAATATTGGGTCAAAATTATGTAAATACAGAGTGGGGGTTTCCTAAGTTTTTGGGTACGAAAAAAACGATTTTGAGAGTTAAAAAGTCATAGCGCGTCGGGATCACGTTTTTGGATCAAAATTTTGAAAATACAGTGTGGGGTGACGTTTTATGTATTTTTGGGTATGTGAGAACTGATTTTGATAGTTAAAAAGTAGTAGCGCATCGTTATCACTTATTTTTAACTAAATGCAATAAATAAAAAGTAATTTTTAACTTTAATTTTCTTTCAATTCGTGTGATATGTCCGGACGATTTTCACTAGTTACTGTGATAGGTAATTGAATTGGAACTAATTAAACATAACATTTAACCATTCCCTCGCTACGGAAATTTCGGATTGCTCACACTGTAATGCTACATACCCCCAAAAAATTAAGTTCTCAATAAGTCAACGCTAATTTTTATTTTTTTATTTTCTTATGCCAAAAAAATGAGACATGGCAATAAAAAAATAGTATTTTTAATCAAAGTTGGTTTATTTGACAGCAAAATAAGTACCAAAAAACACTACAAAATTAGAAAGAATCAAGCTCGCGAAACCCACACTGCTTTATTATGTATTGTGTAGTTAGGTTATTATAAAATATTGTAAGAATTGAAATAAAAAAAAAGAACATGTAACCATGGTTGTGTTACATTGTTTTTACAGCTCAGGGTGTGGTACGGTACCCTTTAAAACATGCATCGGGGTGTAGGTTGTGCCGCACAGTGCAGGTCTCGCAAAGGTAGATCGTTTCCTTTCTCATTCTTTGTTGAGCGCAAACAACACATCTACCAGAGCCCTTTTCTCTCGTTGCCATAAAGTGTTGTCTGCCAAAAAAACAATAAAACAACGATCGCAGTACAGTTTCGCACGGAGTCTGAACGGAACTGACTTGCGAGTTAGTTTGTCTACAGCGTTAGCGTCGCTCGAAACAGAGCATTAGTGGTGCAGCGCGCCATCTTAAGTGGTCCTCCCACAACAGTCGGAGTCTGGAGTCGGAGTTCAGAGTCGACCGCCATTATGTTTTTTAACCAAGGGATATGTTACCCAATAACTGCTGCACTCAAGCGGCAAACGTGAAAACTATTTAGTCCTGACAAAACACTCAATGTTTAAAAGCGAGTATATTTGTTCACAGCGTTTTGAGCAAAGTCAAACTTAGCGGTTATATTCGTCTACAGCGTGGGAAGGGTTAACTTTGTTTTTACCACTTAAGTATTAGGCCTACTTTTAATCATAATAAAATAGCAATAATCAAGTTGTATTTTTTGTTTTAAACCTTCTGGGACCATCTGAAGATATTTCACCGTAATTAATTAAATAATAATAATGCTATTATTTTTTTTTTTTTTAAGATTTATATTGGGATTTATAGTGAATATAATAATTATTATTAAAACATAATGTCAATTAATATGTTGAAATAGATAAACAAACTGTGTTAATGTCTGGCGCATCATAGCGATCAATTTTGCGGATATTTTTTGTGAAAAAAAGTGCGTTCAGTGGGAAATTTCTGCATTGAGGTATTATTTCAATTATAAATGGAGAATCATCAGATTCTACCACGGCTTTACTAAACTATAGGCAGGAAATAGTTAAGACACTATTTAACAAATAGAACACCTATATAGAACTTACAATGTGGGTCGAAGTCATTGTCGCTGTCTACGTTCCAGTCTTCTTCTTCTACCTCGAAATGTCCTTCGCAGCTGTTGTCACCGTTGTCTCTGTAAAATTAAATAAGTACTTTATTTATACTTGATTTTAGGGAAGTTTTCTTTAAATGTAAACACCTATTTTTGTGCTCTGCTCAAAGTCTACTTGTAGTTATTTCTTGGTGACGATCGTTCCGCCTGTTTTGTTCAGGCATTGTCGAACCGATGTGAGATTTTTCAACCACATATTACAACCTTGAGACACATCTTTCTGGTTCTATTTCTTTTAAACATTTATTGCAAATCATGATCGTTCATTGCTCAATCAGTATTGAACGACCTTGCCTCGCAGGGTTCGTGTTTTCTGCTTGAAAACTTTGATCTAAAAATACTATTGATTATTAGTTATGGTGTTTGATAGGAAATGGATTTTTTCATTTTATCAGTGTAAACAGATAACAAATAGAAAATGTAATGCGTAACAAAAAAAAGTGTTATTAATTGGAAGCTATGACAATGACAAATATAAACAAAATTTGGTAGTAACGAAAAAAGCATTATCAAATTGACAGCTATGGCAATGAATGTAAATACATACAAGGAACATGTGTTTTGGTTCACCAATTTAAATTAAGAGACTATTGGTTCTGTTCGGCGAAGTTCGAATATTATCAATTTTACATTCAATAAACATAAAATGTTCGTTCATTAGTCTAGGCCTAACTTAAAATTATTGTATGTATGTTGCCGTTAAGTTAAATAAATTAAACATGCACACAATAATTTTAGGTTAGGCCTAGACGGATGAACCAACATTTTATGTTTATTGAATGTATTCACAATGAATGGACATTTAACTGTGTTTACCATCTTAGCTTTGATGTTATAATTAATTCTACACCTTTATTATAATAACATTAAACGTATGGAAACAGTACCGGTAAATATCTGTATAAAATATAATCTAATAATAAACGGCAATTGAAAGATTAAAATTATGTGTGTATGTTGCTGTTAAGGCTGGTAAAAGAATTGAAGAAAAGGCGTGACGATCTTTGTTCCTGACGGGGTCCCACGACTGCACACATTTACTTTTTTATCCACAGATCAGTGTCAATACTTTTTTTTAAATATAATTCATTGTTAAGAAGAACGTTAGCAATTCATTTTTTTAGATAAGATTAACATTTAACTAACTGGCGACAAGAACACTCGTTCTACAGGCATAATCAGCTGATGTTATTAAAAAGTTAAATACAGATTACCATAGCAACGAGTTCAACAAGATAACTACACAGAGAATCATCTGAGCTATTGTTTGTGCCTTAGCCTTTAGTGCCACTAGTCCCGCTTTAAAAGTTATTTTAAAATCAACTCCTGTAGGAGCGAGTGTACATGAGTAACAATATAATATAACAGCTGATTTCACCCATTATGTGTATCACTTAAACAAAACATAGCGCAGATTATACTTGGGTGTTATGTTTACAACTTCCTTCAATCAATAATTTCTCGTGAAGTTGATTTTTTTAAATATGAGTTATAGAACTAATGTAGGCTATAATATGTTATAAGATTTGCTTTTCTATACTAATCTATACTAATATTATAAAGAGGTAAAATTTGTTTGTATGCAGGGAGTAATCTCTGGAACTACTGAAGCGATTGAAAAAATATTTTTACTAATGAAAAGCTTCACTATCCCTGAGCAACATAGGCTATAATTCATTTTGATAAAAACATTTTTTAATTCAATATTTGTAAATTTAGTCGGAAAAAATTCCTAGGTTATGCCTAGACTGAAGAATCACCATAGCAACCAATTGAATAAAATAACAGATAAAACAGCTGTTTGCACTAATATTTCCATTAACACCTGATTTCACACGTTAAAGCAACTATCTGTATTTCTAAATTTTAGGTTAGGTTTTTATTAAAGTGTAGACCTGAGCGTTGCTGGTTCTTTTAACCTTTATTATAACTGCTATTATCAAAAATATACGAAATAATTTTATTTGAACATTTAACATTATTTACCATTTTAGCTTTGGGGTTATTATTAATCCTACGCCTTTATTATAAAGAAAACAACATGATTATGTGTAGAAGGTTCCAACGGGGTTGGCGTGCGGAGCATGCAGGGGATTCCCCTAGTAGGTTATAAAATTAATATAAATACAACCTTTTATCATCAATATATTCATTTATACAAATTTAAAGAAGAGGTGCCCATTCGTTTAGCTTCGCAAACCTTCGTATAACATATAAACATGTTTCATTATTAATTTCCTCATTATAATACTAATAACTTCTAAACTATTTGATATATCAATATGAAATAAAAAGCAATTGAAAAATAATATTTTTATCAACATTTAAACTATTTTACCTAACCCCATGTGTTAAACTGTCTTATCCCAGGAGTAATTGACTAGATCTACTTTACATCTGTAGTGAATTAAAGAGTCCATAAGTTACGATTGCATCACGCCTCAAACAGCTGCTTGTTTGAAACTCTTAGATCAGCTGATTGTTTGTTACAGCAGATTAATTTAATTACTACTAAGCAAAATTGTGTTGTTTAAATAACACTGATTCACAGACTAACATATACTTCTGAATTCTACTGACAAAAGTAAATTTGTTATTTCCATATAACAAATATACGGTACCAGGAACTGGCACAAACTTTCTCACAAACATATTTAAATTATTATAACAGAATTACTGTGACTTCATAATTGTAGGAGGGGTGATTTTATAGTAGGGAGATTAACTGATAAATATTATTATTATTAGCTAGAGAGAAAACTATTCGATCGATTTCGAACAAATTTGCACCAAACACGTCAATTAGGCCTGTATAGATGCACGAAAAAATGTTTTGAAAAACAACCCCCTTTTTGGCCCAAAAAAACCCCAAAAATCAGTTATTATTATTATTAGCAAAACAAGAATTTTCAGAAAGATGCGGTTTTTTGCATATGGTAGGGTACATTAACCTTTTCGCTGCGTAAATCGACTACAGTCGATTTGAGATTTTTACCGTTCACTGCGTAAATCGACTTCAGTCCACACATTATAAAAACTTTTCCTTTGGCTGCGTAAGTCGATTATAGTCCCAACTGAACAGAAATGATGTTATTTAGCCTCAAGTAGGTGCTGCTCCCTGTTTCTAAGCCAGTGAAACTTTGTAGTATCACGTGTTTTTGTTGACATTTGACGTTCCAACCGGGTGAAGGTTATATTGTGGTTGTAATGATTTCCATTGCTTTTATGTGTGTGTTTATGATAATATTTAATTATATTTCTAGTATATATTGCACGTGGATATTTGTTTTACATAATTAAAGTTCTGAAGTGATTTAGTGTTGGCTTAAGAGGCCTATTTTCTTATAAAGTAAGTACTGTATTGGTGATTAATTCTAACCTACTTTATAATGAATGAATATTTAAAATAAAACAAATACTCTTTTTAAACATTTTAAAGTATTCACAATAACAAAATTATTATTACAATATTCCATTATAGAAACAAAATTTATTGACATTATTTCAATTTCAAGAAAGTGTAATTTCTGTGTGTTAGCTAGGCTAGAATTATATGTTACTGTATCTTTGCTACTTATTACACAATTAATTATTAATTTATGCTTATAAATGTTATCTTATACATGTTTTAATATTAAACTGTTGTAGATTTAATATTTTCATTGTTTTTTATAGTAAATACTATTTAATGTGAGTACTTAAAAATATTTAACAATTTATTAAATTTCCATGTTTTTAGGGCTTAAATCATGTTTTTCACACATAAAAAATTTTTTTAAATGAAAATAGTAGTATATATTAATGCAAGAAATAGTAATAAAGAGATATTTAAGTAAAATAAACCTTCATTAAAAAATTTTAAATTTCACTCATAATTGCAAAATATAGGGAGCTGCTTGGATTTTAATACACAGCGAAAAGGTTAAGGGCTACAAATAAGCCAAATTTTATCAAAATCTTTTGAGCCGTTTTTTTATAAAAAAATAATAACATATTTTTTGGGGGGTTTTTGGCCAAAAAGGGGAATGTTTTTCAAAATTTTTCAAAACCTTTTTTCGTGCATCCATACAGGCTTAATTGACATGTTTGGTGCAAATTTGTTCGAAATTGATAGAATAGTTTTCTCTCTAGCTTTGTATAAGTTACATACATTTTGTAAAAAAAAACATTTTTGAACTCAAGGGGTCCCAAAACGGATATTTCCACAAAAATCTCAACATCGATTTTTTTTGCGATCACTATACTTTCTCTATTGAGAAAGTAAAATTGGGTTCGGTTAAATATTGTACGTTACATCGGTTACACGTAATATCTGCTTCTTTACATTACTCAGGGGATTATAAAACTCCTCGTACATCCCTTGTAGATTGATGTAAAGCAGCAGTTTCATCACTTGTATTGTAAATATCTATAATATGTCAATCTATATATATATAAAAATGAATTGCTGTTCGTTAGTCTCGCTAAAACTCGAGAACGGCTGGACCGATTTGGCTAATTTTGGTCTTAAAATGTTTGCAGTAGTTCATAGAAGGTTTATACGTAAAGAAAAATTTTAAAAGTTTCCCGAAAAAGTTTCAAATTTGGAAGAAACTCAACAGCCTTTACTGTATGAACTAAAAACCATAGCTTACAAAAACAGCTGTTCGTATAAAAAGCTTAGCAACACGTTATGTTCGTTTACAATCATTACCATAGCAACATTACTTAGCAAATTTATAATCACTTTAATACTCTTCAAAACTAACAGCTTTTTAAGGTTAGATTGGAAAACTATAAATAAACACAAGAAAAAATCAACGAAAAATGCTTACAGAATTATAATTCAACTCAAACATTGGTTATTAAATATCTATATAGGCCTACTTAGAGATATGCTGTTTAAAATATTGTTTGTATAAAATATATCATAACTATGAATTTTTTAATACTTTTCAAAACATATTTTCGCTATCAATAATAATAATAACAAACAAATTATTTGACATAATGCATAACCATAAACATACACGAGTTTAAACATATTATATTGAAAACTAAACAAACAATATGAATTAAACTAAATGCCATTAAAATATCACATTCGTAGCTTTATTTTGATATATAATTGTATATTTAAATACTAAACAATATCTTATACTAATTAGGCCTATACATTTAAAATTACAAACTCTATTTGAACCAGTTTGTTACATCCTAAATTAACGCGGATGTTACAAAGTGATTCAAATATCTTTTCTACGACCCCTAGCTAATTTAAACCCTCGCTAAAAAAGGGTTAAAAGAAATTCGAAATTTTAGGGCGTTTGGGGGGGAGGGGTCAAAGTTACTAAAAATCCCTATAAGAACGAATTAGAATGAAATTTGGTACGTAGCTTCCTTTTAGGCTGTAGGTGCTCGCAACATTGTCAATGAAATTAAGTGAAAGTCAAAATTAGTAAAACTATAAATTAAAACGATATATTTAAAGCTTTTTCATGTTAGATAGTAGTTTACAGGAATACAATTTTCAGTGCTTTCTTAAATAGGGTAGCCTTTTTTTCATGACCACAGTAGGATACGCACGGGTATTCAACGAACACTTAAAAAGAATACAATTACGTCAAAAAGACTGAAAATACTAACAACAACGGGCAACGCCGTACGGGTCAGCTAGTATGAAATAAAAATCAATTAAAAAATAATATTTTTATCTTTCTTGATATAATAATATATATTGTAAATAGCACATTTTAGCAAATAGGCGTACAGTTCTTCATAATTTTCTTCTCTACTACTGGAGCTATATATTATTTCTCAAGACCATTTTTTTGTCGGTACGCCATAACTTTCTTAATACATCATCAAATTACATGAATGAGGCATCATTTTAAAGCTTTCCTTAACCGCTACACCGGAAAAATATACAAATACAATTATACTAAAGAAAAAAAAAAAAAAGAAATAAAGAATCCGAAAGTAACAGTGATGTTAGATCAAGTAAGTTGTAGGGATATTTTCCTGGCGTTGGCAACACTGATGGTAACAATACCCAGCTGTAGAGCTACCGTTATGCCACTACATTGCTATTTTTAATTAATTGTAAGCGTGGTTATAAACAGCATTGTGGATACACCTGTTTGTAGTTGTTTACCTTCTCACTCAATACGCACCATACGATACTAAATATACGGTGTGTACTTTAATTAAGTGGGATTTAAGTAAGTTAGAATGTGAATGCTTCGCACGGGTCAGCTAGTTCCTTATAATTGTACACATTTACCAAGTTAAAAATCCCCATCATCATAAATAGGTAGGCCTAGATGAAGTCTGTTGTTTTTAAATAGTTTGTTTTTTAAATGATGTATTTCTGATGTGTATCTAATTCGGAGGCTTACTAGTATTTTTGTAATAATTAAATATTGAATTGTTATTGTGTTTTAATAGTTTGGTTTTGAGGTTCAAGCCTCTAGACGTATACTTACTCTGGCTCTGAGTTATCATAAACTTCTTCATAATTTTCTTCTCTACTACTGGAGCTATAACTTTCTCTACTGTAGCTGCAGTCTGTAACAGACAGACAAATATTAGTAAAATGTGCAACGTAACGATGATATGAAAACAAGAGTTTTAACGATACACGCTTGACTGCTCCGTCTTACAATTTATCATCAATAACAGTTTTGAATAAACAAAGGTTTGATAATATACTCAAATGAAAGAAATTGGATACTCTAAGCTGCTGTAATAAAAACCACAAAAATAATGCCTCCGAAGTATTTTCATTGATGTTTACCCTCTTCTTTACTTTAAGGGTGTGCAAGATCTCGAAACTCTCGAGTAGGAACAAGAAATAACTCAATATCGTCTCAATCTTGTTGTCAAGAATAAAATTCATTTCTCGCTTGTATTTTTCTCGATTCTGCCATAAATTTCTCGATACATTTTAAAAATCTTGAGTTTTATTTTAGGTCTTTTTATAAAACTTAAAACATTAGAATGAAAAGAAGATAAACAAAACATTTCCAAACATCTCAACACAAGGAAGTGATTAGGATATCGCAATATCTTATTTAAATTACTTGATACTGACGAGAAATAACTTAGCATAGTAGAGATTGAGGGGGATGCAGAATACTACCCCCGGGAAAACTACCCCCCCAGATGAAACGTGACGTCACGAAATCTGCCAACTAACCAATATGGGAGCCGTGTCCGCGACTGGAATACTACCCCCCTAGCAAAAGCGGGTCGTCAGAATACTACCCCCCCAAGGAGGTTCCTACAATTATACTGTTATCGGCAACATACTGTGACTAAACACTTTAGGTTAGTCCTCTAGTTTTTTTTTAATTTTAATTATATCGAAACTTGAGTGTGCGTGACTGGAAAACTGCCCCCCCGATCTCTGACGTCAAAATGACGTAGGAACCTGCTTGGGGGGATAGTTTTCCGGGGGATAGTATTCTGGCGACCCGAGATTGAGTTTTATATAACCTTGGTTTTTAGTAAAATAAATAATGGCAGTTAATTACTTAAACAAAAATAAATATAATTATATAAAAATTTATATTTTGCATATGTGGTGTAAAGCATATTAACATATTAATCAATAGTCTAAACTGTTAAAGTACATATTATCTATGAGATACATTATATTTGTAATAGCTTTCATAAACTTAGTAATAATAGCAAATCGAAAGAAAGTTAACTTATTAATAATTAACTTATCCCATATATACATTATATTCCTTTAATAAATGATGTAAAAAGCTATATGA
>JAGFPH010007625.1:29604-43915 GCA_018207615.1 Philaenus spumarius | reverse complement strand
AAAAATTGTTTTCTCTCCACGGAGCAAAATTGTTTTCTCTCCACGGATCGAAATTGTTTTTTCGCCCACCACCCTAGTGCTGCGTCTCTCTTGTACTCATCACTCCATACTCTATATATACTCCTAGTCAACAATTAAAAAACAAACCTTAAGAACAAACATATTTCCCAATAACTTCGAGATATTGTTAAGGGATGTCTAAAGACTATCTAAGAACTTTGGCAACATCAAAAATAGCAATATCGGACGTTGAAATGTTTTGCGTTTTCAGACCCAATAGTTTATTTGATCACTGGTACCGAAAGTGGTCTTAACCGGTACGCGATCGTGTTTTCTATGCGAGGCAACAGCCGAGAGCGGTAATTCCGTAATAACACTTTACGTACGAGTTATGAACGATACTTTTCATCAAACTGTCAATAATAATAATAATAATAATAAAAGAAGTGTAATTTATCAACATAATTAAATTAACAAAAAAAAAAAAAAAAATAAGTTTCAACCAAAAATTTACAAAGGTTATAACTTCTACTTTTTAAATTTAACTTATTTACTTACTTTACTTAATAAATTATATAATTGCAATGGATCATTTGAATCTTTTGTCAAGACATTTTATTAGGATTGCTCACAAAATAATGACAGTGATACTGAACGTCAGTGGACCTGTGTAAACGGGACTTTAGGCCAGTCGATTTTTCGTCTACATTTTCTGTACACGAAACACTAAGAAAACACTGGTTGGGGGGGGGGGGGGGGGGGGGGGGGTGGTAATGTCTGGGACCAACAAAATACAAGTAAGACAATAACTGTTCGCTCTGCATTCAATAAGATAAAAAGGGAAGCGTTATATTAGTTTCGTCGGCAACCTAACCTCATTCTAAGCACCAATATGGCCGCAACAATCACCCGGATCGCTTTATTTGGAAACAAACGTGCTCAACTCTCTGGCTTTAACAAAACAGAGAAAGTTTGACCAAGCGAGACAGATGTTGATGAAATGGTGCGCGCGCATAACTTGGTCTTATCTACGGGACTTTGTATTTTGTTATTACCGCAACTGGTGAAATTATAGTTTGTACTTATCTTTTAATAAACATTGCTGTATCGGTGTGCGCATGAGCGGTGGTAGCAGTACGGTACAGTCACGTGATCGCAGGTTTGAAAACTTCTCAGCCTCAGCTGTAGCGATTAGCGAAACGACCGCAGACGAAGAGATGCTTTTGTTCAGACTAAGAACGTTTTCAAATTTAAAGAATGCTCGAAGGCGTGCAGCATCCACACTCGGGAAAACTATTAGGCCTACTGTGTTTCAATTACGAATGTTATTAAGGATTTTCCCGATAAAAGGTCATCATAATGTTCCGAGCATTTCTGAGCTGAATCCACTAGCAAAAGTAATGAAAAAAGTTCATATAAACATAGGGCCGGGAATGCTTCGTTAGAGAGTTACAGCTGATGACAGATTTTATTTTATTTATTCTTTTCATCACCTTTTCTGTTACTTATTCCAAGTGGAACATGTGATATGTCATTACATATCTATATATATAAAAGCGAAATACCACTGACTCACTCATCACGATTTCTCAAAAACTACTGAACGGATTGAAATGAAATTTGGTATGTAGCTTCCTCTAGGGCCATAGGTGCTCACTAAGAAAGGGTTTGAAAAAAATCGAAATTTTAGGGGGGTTTGGGGGGATCAAATTTATTAAAAACCGATTTCTTCAAAACTACGGAACGGATTGAAATGAAATTTGGTATGTAGCTTCCTCTAGGGCCATAGGTGCTTACTAAGAAAGGGTTTGAAAAAATTCGAAATTTTATGGGGGTTTGGGGGGATCAAAGTTATTAAAAAACGATTTCTTCAAAACTATACCGAATGGATTGGAATGAAATTTGGTATGTAGCTTCCTCTAGGGCCATAGGTGCTCACTAAGAAAGGGTTTGAAAAAATTCGAAATTTTATGGGGGTTTGGGGGGGATCAAAGTTATTAAAAAATGACTTTTTCAAAACTACCGAACGGATTTGAATGACATTTGGTATGTAGCTTCCTCTAGGGCCATAGGTGATCGCAAAGAAAGGGTTTGAAAAAATTCGAAATTTTAGGGGTGGTTTGGGGGGATCATAGTTATTAAATCACGATTTCTTCAAAACTACCGAATGGATTGGAATGAAATTTCAGATCTTTTATTATTATGACAATAGTGCTTTTATTTTTTAAGATCTATATATATATAAGCCAAATACCACTCACTGACTGAACACTTAAAAAGAATACAATTACGTTAAAAAGACTGAAAATACCAACCACCACGGGCAACGCCGTACGGGTCAGCTAGTATGTTATATAAATAAAAGTACTAAACAATAAAACATACATTTACACAAAATCACACATAAATTTACATAAAAATTTGATTTAATAAAACACAGTTAATACAGTTTATATATAATTATTGAATACATTAATATTTTTAAAACAAATAAGCCCTTCCCGACACTTGCAGACTGGGCTCAGGTACCTCTGGAGAGATACTGTTCCACAGAAAAGAACGCATTTTCTAGGAGGTAGCACCTGAGTGAACTCTTGAAACTGTGGATAGAATCTATGTTTTTAATATTTTCTGGAAGTGTATTGAACAACTTTGTACCAGAGTAATAAATTCTGCGTTCAAAAAATTTAAGTCTATGGACAGGATATTGAAAAAGTTTTTGACAGATAGGGTATTTTTGAGGTAGTGCTGATTAATTTCAAATATATTATGATTGCTTTTAAAGGAAATTAAAGTGTCATAAATATAAAAATGCAAGGGAAAGTTAAAATATTGTGTTTTTTTTAAAAAAGGGTGTACAAGATTGATTATAATTTAGATGGAAAATTGAGCGTAAAATTTTTTTTTGTAAACGGAATATTTTAATCGATTCAACAGAGTTCCCCCCGAAAGCCACCCCATATCTTAGACGAGAACTGATATAGGCAAAACAAATGGCTTTATTAATTTTGAACTAGTCACAGAAGAAATCATTTTGAGAGTAAAGCAAGCTGACGCCAGTGACTCGGCTAAACCTGAAATGTGACTTTTCCAATTTAAATTTGAGTCCAGGTTAATGCCAAGAAATTTAACAGTACTAGGGGAGACCCCTGCGTGCTCCGCAAGCCAACCCCCGGTGCGACCTTCTAAAAACATATGTTATGTTTTATTTATAATAAAAGTGTAGGATTAATAATAACCTCAAAACTAAGATGGTAAATAATGTTAAATGTTCAAATCAAATTATTTCTTATATTTTATAACAGCAGTAATAATAATAAAGGTTAAAAGAACCAGTAAGGCTCAGGTCTACACTTAATCAAAAACCTAACAAAAAAGTTATAAATAATAACCTCAAAACTAAGATGGTAAATAATGTTAAATGTTCAAAACAAATTAGTTCGTAAATTTTATAATTTGAATAAATAATTAATTTCCTCCCTTATAAAAATCAATATTTACTTCCACAAAGCAGCTGTAATAGTTAGTTTCTTTATAAACAGCTGTTTTGTATTAAAATGTTTTCATAACCTTCTGAATACTGTAATCATCGTTATTTACATCCACGAAATCAGCTGGATTAGTTTGTTTCTTATTATAAACAGCTGTTTTGTATAGAAATGTGTTTTGAAATATTTTCCATGTTAATCTTATGGGGAAAACCCGACCTTTGAGATTAGCTCACGCCATTAAGGATAAGAATTTTTGACATCTAAAACCTTATTGCAAAACTACGAACTGAGACGAATTTTTTGAAACCTCAAACATTAAAATTGGTCCAGAAATAAGGGAGGAGTTGTGTTTACAAAAAACGGCTTCACGTATTATATATAAAGATTTGAGCTTTGGATTACTCCCTTACCTTTCATTACGTATAATTTAAGATTCGACTGTAAACTAAAATACATTTATTTTGTATTTGTCGCATTCAGTTTTAAGTTATTTATACAGAACCATTTCGTTTGACGTTTCAGATTTCCCGCTGAAGCGAAGCCCTACTGAAACATGTAGGGCGTTAATTTATGTGTAAAATTAAATTTATTTTATGTAAAAATGAGCAGAAAAATTGAATACAAATGTTGCAGATCTGAAACTACAGTAATTGTTGAGATATCTGACGCAAAATTCTGTAAAAAAAACATGTTTTCTTTAGGATTTTAGCTCGTTAACTTTATGAAATGGGTATAAACTCATTAAAACACAACTTCTAGAGAATTTAATTCTGAAGATAATAATGTCAAATAGGCCAATAAAAAACAAACACGAACATAAATAAACGGTATCAGTAAACTGACACAAACTTTCTCCCAACTTACTGTAATCAAACTAATATTGTTTTTAATCATTTTATTTACTACTGTTTAGAACAAAACAAAAAAATAATATTCTACCTACGTCAATCGTATAAAAAAATTATTGTCCCAGGCGGGATTCGATCGCGCGACCTTTGAATTACTGGCCGTGCTCGCTGCCGTGGTGCTACCCCGTACGGCCGCTGCCGCGATGCTAGATTGACAACACAAACTTGTTTATTTTAAAACATTTCCCCATAATTATAAAACGCCGAAGTTTTGATAAAAGCGGGTGGTGTCATTTTGTTTGGCATCTTAAGCACTATAAATACTGAAAATTTGATCAAAATCGTTAGAGCCGTTTTGAGAAATTTGCATTTTTGTCGTTTTTATGGGTTTTTAGGGGTAAATTACCCTTAAAAATTAGAAATTCCAAAAAATGATAAAAACGCCTGGAGATTTTATGGTTTAGTACCTACATACCAAATTTCATGAAAATCGGACCAATAGTGTCCTCTCTGGTCGTGTATACATACAGACAGACACCACTCTAAAAACACTTTTTTGGGTTCAGGGAGCACCAAAACAAAAAATTCCACTAAAAATATTTTTGGGTTCAGGGAGCACCAACACAGATAATTGCACTAAACAATTTTTTGGGGTTCTGGGAGCACCAAAACAGATAATTCAACTGAAAATTCAAATTCGAACATTTTTACGAAAACAATACTTTCTCCATATACTACGTATAGGGTGGAGAAAGTAAAAATACGTTTTTCACTAAAGCAAAATGCAGTTGACAATAAATCGTAATATTTTTGTACTGTAAATATTTACATCATAAAAATCTGTACACTAAAATGTAAAAATTATAGGCTGACATTTGAGTTTTGAGAGTAAAATTAAATCGCTTAAACGGCATAAAATGATGGTATTTTCCCTCAATACTCTCTCCCCGTACCCCTTTCTCTACGAGGGGGGGGGGTTATTCCATACCCACTGGTAGTCCCCGCCCTAACTATCTCAAGCTCTAGATCCGGTACTAATCAGAGTGAACAATAGTCTGTTTGCATTTGCTTAGCCGGCGAGGGTTGGTGAGCTAAGCGAGCAAGGGCGAACTCTCTAGTGTCCTAATAAAATGAAATAAATTTGATCCTTCTGTAGAGACTTGAAGCGTATTTTGCAGATGAGAGCGCAAAAACTTGCGATTTCTGTCATTGAATTTAATTCCTCAGTTTCATTAAAAATTGGCGAAGATGTAAAACATACACTTTTGCGTGTGCAAGACGAGTTTGAACTCGATATGGTAAAATCTTGGATTAAGGGTTGACTTGATACCTGGCAACGCTCGTAGGTAAATAGAGCAATTTTCAAGCAGCTTGAAACTCTTCATAAACTATTGTTACAGTGTCGTGAGGTCGTATGTCGAGTTTCAAGTTGATAGCCTAAAACTGAAACTGTGAGGTGGGAAGACTTGCGTTGTAAGTGTGAAAAATTATAAAATAATTATCATCCTATAAAACGGCTTTGAAATCAATTTCTTTCGCAAACAATTTTTTTCTCAAATTGTACGCAGTTTAAGTTGCAACAAAATATTTATTTTTTACGTTACCTATCGAAATAAATCTGCGCAACCGCCAAGGGAGCCAGTGTACTTATTGGCTCAAAATTCTTTAATACACTTAAAACAAATTTTAAAAATGCCATCGTGAAATTTAAACACCTGATTAAAACATTTGGTCTCGTGATATTTTTTGTGTTGACTTTGTTAATAGTTGATAGAAAAAGAGTAAAATCGTCCAACATAATAAAAGCTCTACATTTGCCGCTATTTTCCGGATATTAAAGAAAATGGAAACATAGAAGTAAAGTGAGTCAATGGGAAATTCTCCAATTTTTTATTTTTGCCTTATGTTTTCTTACTACGCTAACAGGAAAAGAGTTATTTGACAAAAAAAAATTTGATCCTCCTAAATGAATGGTGAGAGAGAGGTACGGTGGAGCGCCATTATTTTTAATCTATGGTTCAAAACAATAACCTGTGTTTATTTTTGTTTTATTTTACTTGGTTTTATCTGTTACAGATGGTTACGATGCAGGAGATGTATATGGAATGGCCGGCAAGTCTCCAGGCCAGTTTAACTACCCTGCATTTACATTTCCTGGTCCTCAGGTAAGAATTAGATCAGGATAATATTTTCTTACAAATATTATAGGCCTAATATTTGGCATACTAATCTTATACAACAAAATAAATGTTAAATTCATAGATCTACTTTTTGCAGCACATAAACCCTGCAGATATGTCACATCCTTGGAGCCACCTCAATGGCACCCTATCTGGAGTTGCTTATATGGTAGGCTCTCTGGAGTTGTTCAATGACTATCTCCCTTTGCCCTATCCCTGGAGCTGATTCTAAGCTCTATGGCTTCATAGCTGGTGCTGGTGTTGGATCTTGGAGCTGGGCTAGTGGTCCTCCCTATAGTTGTCCCTATGACCCCTTCCTGAACCTGCCTCTATTGCTTTCTCCCTGGTGCTGCTTCTGTTGCACCCTCTCTGGAGCCGTCTCTTGGCCCTTCCCTAGAGTTGTTTCTATCGTGGAGCTTTTTCTGTGGCTACTTCACTGGAGTTGCTCAATGGCTTCCTCCTTAGAGCTGCGCCTAAGACCCCCTCCCTAGAGGCGTTTTCATGTTCACTTCCCTAGATTGCCCCAAAGGCTACCTTCCAGAATTGGCCTCTGTAGTTCTCTTTCTGGGACTGCTTTTATTCATCCTTCTGAACTGCTGCTATAGTTTCCAAGAACACTGGAGCTGCCCCTATGGGTTGATTCTATGGTTCCTCATTTGAGCTGCCCCTACGGTTTCCTTCCTGATCTTAATTCTATGGTTCCTCCTTTGAGCTGCCCCTATGGCTTCCTCTTCGATTTTGATTCTATGGTTCCTCCTTTGAGCTGCCCCTATGGCTTCCTCTTCGATGTTGGTTCTATGGTTCCTCCTTTGAGCTGCCCCTATGGCTTCCTCTTCGATGTTGATTCTACGGTTCCTGCTTTGAGCCCTATGGCTTCCTCTCTGTAGCCCCTAATATAAGTCACTGTTTTAGCTATCGCCAACCTGAATGTAATCTAATGTTAAACTCAGTGACCTAACAGACTAATGAAATCAGACTTTTAAGTTTCTTTAATGTTAAAGTCAATTTTTTATTTGTATTTCTTTATAAACAATGTATTACTTTGTGTAATTCTTCTTATATTGTGATTTCAGTATACTCAAGTGCCAGGGACAACAAAGTCAGCTGTTTACTACCACCACCAACTCTCACTTCAGGAAGATCAGGGCATCGATATGACACAGGTAAACATAATCATTGGATCTTGGCCGAAATTATTTTGGCAAAGTGATGAATAAATACAGTATCATAAAATATATTTTTTTTTTAAGTGCTAATCTACCCCTCAAAAATACATAATAAAATATTTTTTACGTTGATTATTGGGTAAGCTTGCTTTAAAACTATGCCATTCCGTTTTTTTTCTTTCCTATGTACGGAACCTAACAGATGATTTTGTTTATATTTTGTTTTAACCCTCCAAGTGCTAGTTAAATCACTTTAAAGTGCTGGGCCATTTTTGAGCATCTTGAACAGTTAGTTTAAAACTTATTTTTTACATGAAAGAATATTATTTAAATATTATGTATTATATATCAAATTGTTCATAACAACATGTTCTATAATATAAAATAAAAATAAAACACTTACACACTTACTTACTTACTTAAAAAATGTTACTTACTTACTTTACTTGGTGTTAAAAAATGTTTTTTTTTTTTTAATTTGTAGGTACATAGAAGGTCTTAACCCTTAACTACTAAATTACTAACTTAAGAACTATGCGACTTATGTCAGACGTCATTTTTTGAAGGGGGGTAAGGAGGTTAAAACAATTATTTACATATTTTTCGCGGTTTATTACTTCTTTGTAAACTGTTTTACTACACAAATTCCCTAAAACATAATTTCTAAGAACATTTTTTAAATACCCACTTCTCGCCAAAAAACAATGTGTTTTATGTAATCTTTTTAATTATTATTATTTTTAAAATGCGTATTTTCTAAAAAAAACGTAATTATAATATTTTAAAATATGTAAAAAGAATCTTGTAAAAATACTTGCAACTTTAGTTTTTTTTCATATTTGCTTAATATTCTAATTTCAAAAACGATATAATACTTTAAAAAATAATTTCCATAAACTATACCAGACTAGACGAATATAATACCATTTTACTACGAAAACTTATTTATTCGTTTTTTATGTTACAAAAACTCAACAAAGCTGACAAAAATTATAAATATGGTTTTGAGTCCTGGCAGCTTATGCACACTTTTCTCGAACACTAGGCAAATCGGAACTATCACTTCTGGCATATGTATCGTGTCTGACGTTTCAATTTTGTATTTGCAGAAAGCTCACGTTCTTCTCTTTTCAAGTTCAGCGTACTTCGGCAGTTTGAGGATTCGTTGAATAAATTTAAAAAATGTATTACCGTTTTACTTCCACGGGTCCTTGTAGAACTTATACTATTAGTTCATAAAATCACAAATTACTATAACCCGTCTATGAGACGTCACCGCTGAGGACAACAATATCGCAACTGCTATAGTACGTCAACCAGACGTTAATACAATATTGCTCGTAAACAATAAGTCAGAGAGCGGCATGAAGATCTTAACTCAGGTGAAAGGTACTGAACACAACCGGGTTTTAAGTGGTGGGGGAGGGTGTGAAACAGAGAGGGAGATTTTCCCGCCGTCTGAGAGACGTCTCTATAGTAGTTAAGGGTTAAAAATATAGTAATGTAAATTCCAAAAAATACAAATTGTTCTAATTTTTGTTCTGAATAATAAACATACCACAAAAAACATGTTAATCTAAAACATTTAGGTTACTGAAAAATTATAACACATATGGTAATTTTTGAATTAATACAGTACATGAATAAGTACTTGAACACCATTTCACAAATAAACAATGTTGAGTCCATCTTTTTCACTATTATGAGTGCATAAATGCTAAATGTTTAATGTAATAATAATATAATTAGATATGTACAGAAAAAAAATGTTTATGGACTCACTTAAACAACTTTAGTCAGAGTCAGATCCTAGTTACTGTGCCCTTATCACTCGATTCATCTTGCAAACCGTGCCTAATAGCATTCGAACGACTAAGTTCACTCATAATAATAATAAAAGCTAACAATAACAATACACAATAAACTAACACATACGCAATCAAAACAATAAGTTTGAACACATCAAACAACTGCGTAGTTTTTACACAAACCTAAACAAACCACAGCTTACAGCTGACAATATTGTCATCTGCTACTTTTTTTCTTCCAAAGATGACAAACTTGCACTGCCTACTAGATAGAGAATTCAATTTACTTTCATTATATGTGAAGTGCAAGTTTATCCGATAACTATTAGCTTCGATGTATCGATTTTACTAAGCATTGCACTGCGCGACGCTACCACTTTAAAGTGATCTGAACATATTGCACAGTGCGATGGTAGCACTTTGAGGGTTAAACATATAAAAACGGTGAACACCTGGTCTAGTGAAGGCTATATAAATTATCTAGTTTAGGGTTTGTGAAAATGTTTGTACTTATTTAATACTAAAAATAATGAACCTGTTTTTTTCCGTATCAGAGCCCAGGTCGGGATAGCCCAGGATCATCCGGCTCAGGTTCCCGACACTCCACAGCAAGTCTGGACTCCGGTAGAGCTTCTGGATGTCATTTAGGCCCTCCGCATCCTCGTTGTTCTTTGTCTTCCTCCTCCGTAGGCTCAGATCAGGGAGCTCCCGCCCGAGTGGAGCGTCTGTTAATGCAAGGAGTACCTGTAAGTTTAAAAAAATCATTATTATTAAGCTCCGCTCTTGCTGACAAGTTATGATCAGTCCCAGTAAAATGTCGCAAAGACTTTTGTTAGTGTTTTGTAACCAGAGTGTGGTTAACACTGGGCGAACGAGTATCTTCTGGCCACTCCTTCTAGTGTCGGGATAATCGTGAGCGTAAAAACGCAATGAAGGGACGAAGCAACGATAAAGTTTTACTGGTAATTGAATTGATTCAATTGAATTGATTCAATAATAAAAAAGGTTTATACTCCTTGATCTTGTTTGAATCTATATATTTAACTTGTAAAAAAACTTTCAGGTTGATATTTTGAAAATTTTCTAAACTGGAGCTGTTTAAAATGAATTGGTGGGTCCGGTACTCCTAAAATCGAGAAACCCATTGATAAGTCAAGTGACTCTAGATCGGGTAATTTTCAAGATAACAAGCTGAGACTCAGCATAAATGTTTAAAATATATATTTTAACTCCTTTGTCAAGTTTCAATTCGATATATTTAAATTTGACCAATTTAGAATGAGCCAACGCTTCATATATGAATAAGATGTCCCGTTTTAGTGATTTCCCCTGCTGCAAAATACATACCTGCATTATCGAATTTTTTCCAGAAAAACCATTGCTCGGACGAAATAAATACATATGACCTTTTTTGTTGAAAAATACCTCCCCTACACGGTTGTATTTTTTATTTTTATTTATCTTCATCCCAGCTCGAAATATTAAGGATAATCGAAAAAAAAATATGATAATCGATTTTTTTTTCCACTTTGGGAAATTGATAGACTAGTAAACTTTTTTGTATGTTAATCTACATACTTTAAGGTACTTATAAAAAAAATCTGCCGTATTGCAAATTACTGGTAGTTGTAACCTATACCGACTGGGCTAACAAGAAATCTGGAAGAGGAACTAACAAACAAAGCAGTTTAACTTTTCAAAGGCTAAATTATTTCTCTACGTAACATGTAATTATTTTTAAGTTGAAGTTAACAAATTCAATTCGGTTTCAAGTTTTTTTTCTGTTTTACTATAAACATAAAGGAGAAAGGTGGCAGTAGTTTTTATGTATAATTTATAGATGGAAACACTTTATACAGTATCAGTATTATTTTTATTCTTGATTTGTGATGAAGAGTTTAGAATAAAACATGAATAAATCATACAAACGTAAAGTAACAATATACAACAAGAAAACAGCAAAATTAACTACTTACATAGTTCTGTAGCAATGCAGTCACAAATGAAACACCGTTGATCACGACGCGGGGATTTCCCACTGTTCTTGCGATAGCAACGATGTCAACTTTGCAACTGAATAGTGACTGGATACCATACATCATCTGGCGGTGGCTCCGAGCTCATTTTGGTTAGTTGAGAGATAAATAGAGAACACATGTGGGCCCCAGCTCAAAATTCCTGCGCATAGCATGCAGCTCGGTTATTTGTAAAAATGCGGTGTTAATACTGCGCACTTGAGCGCTCGAAGGTTAAATTGGTTTTTATTTACGGATCCGTGAATCAGAATTTCTGGAAAACAACTTGAACATTTGTTACATCTGTTTATTTCTGTTGACCCTATTGTTGCCATTGTAGAGAGTGAGAATGAACCATTTTCAGACAAATTTTACAAATACATTTTATTTAACTGCAAATATTGAAACAGAAACCTCGAGCACAAGCCATCTTCAGCAATGCTACAAGAGTTGCCTAAAACTTAACTCATAGAACATGTGTCAGAAGATTCATTTTATAGTAAGACAGATTTAATAACTTGGGGGGAAAAAGATTTTTTAATCTCTTATTTCTTGTCAAGCATAAAAGTCTAACAATGCAAATTGTAAATTGTGATATTTTTTGTTTTTTTTAATAGGACCAAGATGTTCTTCACAGCTGGTTAATGGATCTCCATTTTGAAGAATATTTCCCCCTTTTCGTCTCCGCCGGCTATGATATGCACACAATTTCCCGGATGACTCCGGAAGATCTAACGGCCATAGGAATAAAGAAACCTAATCATCGGAAGAAACTGAAAGCTGAGATAGCACAACTGAATATTTCCGACGGACTCCCGGACTATATACCTGTAAGTTGTTTTATCTTTAGGTTGGTTAATCTCCCATACGAATGTCTATACACTGTATTGTACAGTCGCATGCCTTTTCAACTTGGCCAATTTTGTATTTTTGTATGCAGAGATACTTAACTATATCTGGTAAATGATAGCTGCAGCTGTTCTTTACAAACAATAGCTGCAGCCGTTCTTTACAACTGGTGAGCTGCAGCCGTTCTTTACAAACGATAGCTGCAGCTGTTCTTTACAAACGATAGCTGCAGCTGTTCTTTACAACTGGTGAGCTGCAGCTGTTCTTTACAAACGATAGCTGCAGCTGTTCTTTACAAACGTTAGCTGCAGCTGTTCTTTACAAACGATAGCTGCAGCTGTTCTTTACAACTGGTGAGCTGCAGCTGTTCTTTACAACTGGTGAGCTGCAGTTACCGTTTAGTTCAAGTATCTTTTTGTACATACAAAAACAAAACTTTAACAAGCTGTGTTGTAATATCAACTTACTCTTGGTATTCTAATGAATAATTTGGTTTATAGATCATTCTATGACACACTATGACTTACAATAATCATGCAAAAAATATACAAAGTTTCAAATCTATGACATAGCGTTGTAGCGTAGTTGATTGTCCAGTTTCAATTTTTTTTATTTCGTACAATGTGTTTGCTGTTGTTTTATTTATCATAATTTATTATTATTTGTTGTGAGTTGTGTCCTCTATAATATTATAAAGTTTACAAAAACTAATTTTGTATTTTAAATGTTGTATACATTTTTGAACGTGTATAAGTAATTTTTCGTAAATTTGTCACTATTACAATTTAAACAAATGTTTGGTAAAGTGAAAACTTCTTTTAAAGTTTCATGTATAGAATTTTTTTATCATTCCAAAAGCCCTACTTTTGGTATTACTTTTATTTACAAAACAAATTTCCCGTTTGGAACTCAGAGAAAAGATGGAGAACAATTTTCAAAAATATTTTGTCTACATAGCAATGAACTCTGTACATTTCTAAACAAGAAAATACATAATGTAAAATGGAATACATTCTATAGACTTTTAAATGATAATATGCGCAAGTAGTAAAAAAAAATCTCAGTTTTCTATGTACCTAATATAGAGTTAAGCAAAAGCCAATTCCTTACATACTTCCTGAGTAACATGCTCTTATCCTGCATTGGGTAGTTACCAATATTAACCAAATTTTAATTTTCTTTAGAATTAGAGTGCTATGAATAATTATTTTTCTAAATGAAAGATTTTATCCTCAGATGATCCATGAATACTTTTTCAAACAGATTTTTTTTTTTTTTTTTAAATGGCATTATAAATTCATTATTTTCCAGTGTTGCAGGGGTTATGCAAAGTACCATTGTAGTCCAACTTATATATATATTTTTTTAAAGCTATAGGAGACTAGTATTTTTTATATCTTTGTTATAAGTCGTCAATTTAATAAAGAAGTTGAGAAAAAAAGTATATTTTAGTATATACACTGTATACAAGTAGTCAATTATAAAAATTACAGTTTATATAGAGGTTTTTCACTGTTTTCAAGAAGGTTTTATAAAAGTTTGTGTAATATAATGAAAACGATAATAATCCAGATAAAATGCTTTTAAAGGCTCATTGTAGCTTTAATAAGTTTTATTAAAAACAGTTAGTTCATATACTCAAAAGTTTGGATTCCTTGTGGTCCAACTTTTATTTTAATTTTTTTAAGCTGTAGCATATTTTTTAATTAAAATCAGTTAATTTATAAATTTAAAATTATGAAATGTGTGGAGTTCCTTGTAGTCCAAACTATATTTTTGTTTTTTAAGCTGTAATACAGCATATTTTTTATTAAAAACTGTTAATTTATAAATTCAAAATTGAGAAAAGTTTGGAGTTCCTTGTAGTCTAACTTTTATTTTTATTTTTTAAGCTGTAGTATAGCATATTTTTTATTAAAAACAATTAATTTATAAATTCAAAATTGAGTGTAGT
>JAGFPH010007625.1:5634-20392 GCA_018207615.1 Philaenus spumarius | reverse complement strand
TGACAATGAAGCAAATCAATTAGCCTTCCTCCTGTCATCTCATCTCCGCAGTAAAGTGCCTCCCTGCAAAAATATTCTACTACCACTAGCTGACAATGAAGCAATTAGCCTTCCTCCTGTCATCTCATCTCCGCAGGAAAGTGCTTCCCTGCAAAAGTATTCTGTCAACTCACAATTCGGAATGCCAACCCAGCAAACCCCTATCCCCTAGCGTAGCACCTCACAAACGGAAAATTATTAGGACTATCAGTCTCAATAGTTGTGACTTTCAACTTTGTCAACAATGGTTGGCACTACAAATATGAAAAGCTCTATTCATAGTCGGCCAATAAACGTTAGTTTGAGTGATATAAGCTTGAAACTATATTCGGATTTATAGATTTTTCAGGCTTTATGTGAATGGCGTACTCAAGAGATGTTCTGGCCTTCTGCAGGTTTTTTATGTTAACCTGGCAAGTTACTTTACTGCTACACAAAGTCATGATATAAAAATACACTGATGTTAAAACTTTCTCTCTTATCATTTTGTTCATTAGTTATAGGTTTATACTTTTGAGGAATAGTTGCAACCTTTTTCCTCAATGCTCTGCTTGCCACTTAACATTGTGACAAGAATAATAAACAAAACTTAATATTCAAAACGATTCAGATACTTTTTGAACCGACTCCAAACTATTGTCTTTAGTTTGTGTGTTTAACTGAGTGTGCATGTTGCATGTGATTGTGGAAGGCGTTACCGAGTGAACAGACTACGACCGAGTGCGATTGTCCACGAGTTCATACGATGCTTAAGTCTTTCCATCAGCCTTGGGAAATAGAAGCGACCAAACACCTGTACTTTGCTACCGACATTGTCCCCATCAAGGTCAGTAAAGATGTATTTGAATTTATGCTAACATTAGTGGATATTGCACTTCCAACAGAGTCACAACAAGAGTGTGGTTTTATCATATTTTTACATTTGTTTTTTCCCGATTTTTGCCATCTTTTGTGTTTAAAAATTATAATTTACTAGCTGACCCGTGTGAATAATTTCGCACTTTACGTTGATTTATTTGATTGATTTGCTTTATAAAAAAATGTAATTTAACTAACAGCGGTCATGTTAGTTAATCAGATTGTTATAGATGGTGCCTTTCATTAGAAATCATATGAAAATTTTTTTAATAAATTCGTTTAACGAAAACATTAATTGTAAGGTATTTGTCTAGGTTTTGTCAATAGTGGGGAACATAAGCTTCCAAATGATATTTTGATGAAGAACTAAGGGAGATATGGTGATGCCACAAAAAATACCTTTGAGAAATAATATATATGATGCTTTTGAATCAATTCTCATTTATCATGTGAAAACTTAAAATTAAGTTGTACAAATCTAAATAGTTGATACTGTTATGCATTTTTCCTCCTGTAATATATGTGAGTTTCAGGGTTTTAATTAAGTAAACAGGGGTATAACGTAAAGGGAGTAGCTATGTAACTTTTGGATGATTTAGCCTATTTTAACCCTCCAAGTGCTAACGTCGCATATGCGATGTATAAAAGTCGCGTTACGGTGCTAACATCGCATATGCGACGTTTGCGCAACACATTTTGTAAATGTGTCCGACGCCGCTATTTTTAATACAATCGGATACTTCTATGTATGTTTGTGTTTGGAAAGAGTCACTTTATTATAATTCAGAGTTTCATAGCGATATCAACTCAAACAAACCTTCGGCAGAATTGTCAAATCATGTATCTATACACGGTATATAGTCGTGTAGTAGGCCTACGCGTAGATAGACGCTCGGAACTCGGATTTTGTTTGTTTATCCACATAGTTCCACATAGTTGTTATTCATTATTAGTTTTAGTTTAGATCAGTTTATTTTTATTTGTTTTTGTAAATGTTTATTATTTATTTTTTAAGTAATTATGAGTGAACTTAGCAATAGAGGTGCGTTTGAAAATTGTGATTTTTAGAGACTTTGAACTGTAAATTTTTTTTTCTTCTTTTTTTTTCTTGTATATAATGTGTGTGTTATTCCTTTATAACAAATTAAAACCATAAATATTGGGCCTAGACAGTACTTTTATATCTTTAGAGGCAAATTTTTCTTCTTTGTGCAAAAAAAAACATTTTTTTATAAAAAACTGAGTTTTTTTTTATAGACAAAAAGTTTGTTTTTTACAGCAAAGTAGTAATGTTATATATATTTCTATTCACCATAAAATTGTGCAACTTTTGGCTATATTGAATTTTCTACATTATTTTTTTTTACATATTTTGAGTGAGAGGTTTTAGAACACAAAAAAAATTATTTTTTTTATTTCTACTTTGGTCAACAAAAAAAAGTATAAAAATTATATGGTAAGCCTGTTAAAGCTATTTACTGTAAAGATCATGTAATTGTGATTAAAATGATATATAATAAGTCTTACTTTACTCTTAGTGAGTATTTTATAATGATTTTAGTTAATAAGCATGCACGGAACCAAAAAACCCTTAGCACTAAAGAGCAATATAGTCAGCACTTGGAGGGTTAAAACATTGTATTTTCATAAAAAATAATAAACATAGAAATTCAAAGGGGTAATGCAGACAAGTTTAATTTCATTATATTTCATTAATGAAAAAGCAATTATAATGTAATAAATCATAAGTAAAAGATATAAAGAACTTAGATAGGTTTTTAGAAATAAAAAGAGACACGTCATAGTAGGATAGCCTCTACAACAGGTGTACTTTAGAATAAAATAAACTTTAGCCTCGGAACGGGTGTGAAACAGGAAGGTTATATGCAGAATTATAATAACAAAATGATCAGGATTAGTGGAAAGGGACCACGTGACATGACGTCATCGTCACATGAGGTAGTTGCCGGAAGCCATAGCTCGTCCTCACTTGGTTTAGAGACGTCCTGCCGGACAGACCTATTTGTGGTGTGCTAAGTATATTGCTCCATAAGTAATGGAGAAGTGCGGTATTTTCGTAAGAAATACAATGTAAATATTGTCAAAAGATAGTAGAGACAGTGTACTCACGTTAGAGTGTAGAATGGTGAAAATCGGACATCAGTAGTCGAAGTTATCGACTTAAAATAATTTCGAAAGTAAGCGTGGCTTGGCAAAGCTTAGTAATGGCTGACCAGCGAGTTGATTTGTAGAAAATGAACAGTGTTTTTCGGAGTGAACTATATGTGTGCATCCATAGAACAAATTTGGTGATAAATGAGGCTAAACAATTAACTAACTATAAAATCATTTAAATAAAAATTTGCATAAGATAAAAAATGTTGTGTTAAAAGTAAATTCATTCTTTGTTTCGTAAGTTTTAAAAGTGCACTATAAAAAATTCATAAATTTGACAAAAACGTACGTAAGTAAATAGTTTTAACTCTTAAACTGGCAATGCTATAGCTAAAATTGGCCAGCCCGTTTTTAGCGTTTTGCAAGCATATTTTTAAAAATTCGCCAAAAATAGTAAATGAACCCCAATCCAAAAGTGTTCAACAGCTTTTTTGTAGAAGAACCTTCAAAGAATTCAAATATGCCACTAAAAATTAGTTTATTTTGAAATTGTAAAAGTTATTAGCTCAAGAAACAAAAAATGTTCAGTAACGAAAGTAAAAAGTTCAACTTTAGGCCTACATAAAAAATAGTAAACATGGAGTAAATAGTAAACAGTAAGCGTAAAAAAGTTTCGTAATTTAGTTCTAAATAGAACTGTATAAAAACATTTATCAATTTCAAATTTTTTATTTTGAAAAAAACCGTTTTTATGTTTCAAGTACACAAATGGTACCTACCTAGGCCTAGATTGTAACGTGCTTTACTAATATATGCTTTGACCAAAAATGAAATATTATTATAAGAAAGTGTAGAGGATAAATCAATGAAAAGAACGGTGTACTTGTCTTTCCTTAGTTCACAAAAGTGTTTGAGTTACATTTATCTGAATAACAAAAAGACATCAGTCGAATAAAAACTCCCGAGTCAACACGTAATAGCGTGGGAACAAACGCCCGAGGCGATCTCACAACAACGTAACTTTCCACTGCTGTCTAGACAATCACAAAACCGGTTTTATCCGGTTTACTTGGCACCATTAGAAACTACAGACTTTCGTCTACAAAATGGTATAAAGCAATCTGTCAAAACATTGGGCGTTGCCTTCTAAATAATCGTTGACAAAAAGGCGTGTTTATCGGTTGAGAGACTGTCCAATCGCAAGGGTTTACAGTAACTCTTGTTTGAAACAGTAAATGTACTGTGAAATCTGATTGGAAGACACCAACAGAAAGATGAAATCACGACCAATCCAACGGTATTGTTAGAAATGCCAAAGAAACATTATTGTAGATGGTGGGAAACGTTGCAAGAGTGGGAAATAACAGTACAATTGTGCGCAGATTCGCGCGTGGAAACAGCTGTAGGCCGATGTGCACATTTTAAAACGATGATTACGTATGTAAATATACGTTTTACGAAAAAGTTGTAAATACAAAAATTAAAGTTTAATTCATTTCCTTTCCAATGGTGCCAGTTTTATTACGATTGGATAATTTTAAGTGGGTTAAATTAGCGATTGTGCAAATATATGCAATTTTTTGCAAATGTGTGAAGTTGTTGCGTTCTGCGCCTGAGAGAAGGCCATGCATGGCCTTCTGCCAGTTCCAGGGTTAAATAAGTAATGTAAAAAGGGGTCTGCATTCATGAATAGTATGAATAAGATATAAAATTTTGTATGTTAGAATTAAGATTTTTGGATGAGTGCATGAATGATTGGTTTATGTTTTTTAATATGGTTTGTCAGGTTATTTATTCTTGTTGTATGCATTCGATAAATTCAGTAATGGAGGAGTAAATCTAAATGCCAACTATCATGTTTCGTTGATTTGAGTCTTTTCCCTTCCTGGTAAAGTACTTCATGGTAAAATGAACCTTGTTAGTAATATAGAGTCAGTGTAGCATTAAGAGAAACAAAATGGCGTCAGTTGGAGCCGCAGCGGCAAATCTTGGAGGCAGGGTCTCTGTGAGTAGAACACAGATTCCATGTTTCTAAGACCAGTCGCCCCGTAGTTACCAACTGTACGCACAGATGTTTAAACCAATCTGCGTAACAGAGATTTGGTAGTCAGCTGTGACAACCACAGATCTGACTATAACATAACCTATTTTCAATTTTGGGGTTATGTTTGTTTGTTATTGTTGTGATTAAGGGTATAATAATTTTGTATAGTTGAATTAATAATTACATAAATAAAGTAAAGTGTATAATTGAAAATATGAGATTACAAGTAATTGTTACGCAGCAAAAGGTTATTTTTTTATTAAATTAACTTAGTATAAACTTGTCATAATTTGATTTATTTATTTATTTTTTTTTTTATTAATAAATTTTGTTTGTAAACGGCTGGCAACCAACAGCACGTTACACTCCTTCATCAATCCCCCATTTGTTTTTCCCATTAACTCAACCAAGTTTTTCCATCTCTATTTTTAATGTACCAGTCTGGAAGTATTTTTTTGCAAAATTACTGAAGTTATCACGTCCTTTAAAAAATGTATTATGTATACAATTAGTTTCAAAAAGTACGGACTAATAATTCACCTAATTAATTTTTAGCTCTAGAACAATTTAACCGATTGAGTTTAAATTTTGTACTTTACTCACCTATGTAAAGATCTAGTTTGAAAAAACAGTCAACTTGAATCAATAATCTGTTTAAACCTTAAAGTGCGACTAGCGCCTTTAAACGCGGCACAACCCAATCCATCCACGGGTAGCGCCTTTAAACGCAAAACAAAGCTTAGATGTATCTGTAGTTCACTAAACTTCCTATAGAGTGCAGAGTGATGTTCGTTGAATATGTTTTAGACAAAATATAAACAGTGTCTGTTATGTCTTATCGATCTGTGTTCTGTCGCCAAATAAAATTTATCTATTTTCGGGAAGTTTTCTCATCCTGGCTGACGACTATAGAGGCAAGCTTTTTCACTCAGCGGTTTCTTGATTGTACTGTAAACTGACTGACATTCACTCCAAATTATTATCCGCGGCTTATTAATTCACTTTATTGAGTATATACATCTAAGATTTCCTCCACAAATGGAGAAATATTGGATTAGTAAGTTTGGGGTCGCTGATAATTTTGTTTTGATTGTTACTAAATAGTGCCTAGTGACCAGTTTTACAAGTTCTACTGTGTGTAATACTGAAACAGCAATAAGTATCAACAATTTAAGTCAGGTTTTTATTTTATTTTTAGACAGCGTTTCTGTTTTCCCCTTTTTGCTTGTATTTCTATTTACTAGAATGTATTTAGTTTTTGACTAATTGTAAATTCTGTAAATTTTAGTTTTTTTAATCCATAAAAAATATTTAAAAAACTTTAAAATTAGTTGAGCATTATTTTTGTCGTACTTCTTAAATCCTAAAATCTAAATTAAAAAAGAACATTGAGAAAATTATATATATTTTTAAACTCTAAATAAACGGTAGCCCGTAGTTTAGCTTAGAGCTTTAACCATCGTACTGTCAGGCTGCTTAAAAAGTGCAGTCTTGGGAGCGTGTGTCACTTGAAAGTTGAAATAGGTCAACTTTGACAACTACACTTGTATTGAATATTTCACCCACTAAAAATAATCCAATCGCAATAAAACAAAAACCGTTGGAAAGGAAATGATTTAAATTTTAATTAAACTAGGTTACATACCTTAGGTACCGTCAACAGTTCTGTGTCCTTTATTCAGACCTGTGTGACCGGTTTCGGAAGATTACACTATACTTCCATTGTCAAGTCACAAGAAACATAAATAACAAAAAGCACACCTAACATTAAATAAAACAATACATGTCCAACATTAATAAATAAAAAACATACGACACACTTCGAGCATGCTGGCCAGACGGTCATACGGAACTCCTTGAACACACTTTCACAACACACTTATGAATTGTTGATGGTTTTGGATTCTATGGGCAGTAAAATGAAAAACTAGGTAAACATTTTCACACAGATTAAACAGAATTTTATAGCTTTTCCAACATCGTCCTTTAGTTGTCGCTTTGTGTATCTGTCTACAATCTTTCTTTGTTTAACTGTAATACCTTTGCATTGTCAACAGATCCGCGGTGGAAGAGGCAAATCTTTAGAATCTTTGGAAGAAGGCATGGCAGGTAGCGGTGGAGGAACTAGTAGCTTCGCTCCGACCACCCCACCACCGGCAGGGTGGAGACATAGATCCTACGATGATGGTGATATCACGCCAACCAATGAAGTGTTACCTTTACACGAAGGAGGTGGTACATTGCCTAGACCCCGAGGCTTGGTCAGGCCTAGGCCTATAGCTAAGATCCCGGCAACTTTCTGTCCTGCTTACAGACCCGAGTGAGTAAATATTTTAGGTTATTTTATTTGTTTCGGTAGTTTTCTTATATGCGTTAGAAACACAACTGAAAATACAACTCATATTTATTTATCCTGTGAGTAGTGAGTCCACCACCTCATAAGGGCTTCCACAGTTCCATGAGATTCAATCAATCAATTCTCTTCATGAAGGTCTTCATACAGTTAATAAAACACACCTAAACAATGCAGTGTGATTGTCAGTCTAGACTGAGGAATCATCACTAGGCCTTCTCTTTTGCCCTTTATTGGCCCAGATCATTTCTGTGGGTGGCCCAAAGGGGTGCTGGACGGAGGACACCTCACACTGGAACAATGCTCCTGGGCTTTGCAGGCAAAAATGTTCATCCACCTCTCTGAGTAGAAAGCTCAAAAACTTCTATTGATGAGCAGTATTATGGCATCGTGTGGATTGTGGGTGTTCTCACTGCCCAAGTACCACCTCAAAAAAAATTTGGAAAACGGTTGACCCTAAAGGCCATCCATGTAACTTCCCGCTAAGTTTAATTACAACAAACACTATTTTTGGAAATTTTGAACTGCCATAACTTTTGAATGAATCAACCGATTTTTATGCGATTGGCGGCAATCGATGCAGATTTTTAAGTCCATTGAAAGGATCAACAACAAAAATTTTTCAGATGAAAAGTTTCGGAGAAATTGAGGAAAAACACTTTTTTTTATTTTCTTTCGTTCACGATATCTCGCGAATGAATCAACCGATTTTTATGCGATTTGCTGCAATCGATGCAGTTTTCCGAGTCCATTGAAAGAATCGACAACAAAAATTTTTCTCTTGAAAAATTTCGGAGAAATTGAGAAAAAACACTTTTTTTATTTTCTTTCGTTTACGATATCTCACGAACGAATTAAACGATTTTGACCGGACTGGTAGCGATCGACGTCGCTTTTCAAGGTTAAAAGCTGATTAGATTTTGGAATTGATCGGTAAAGCCGTTTAAAAGTTATTCCAAAAAAACCTGATTTGAAAATTTTTTATTTCTTAGTTTTTTCGAAATTTCTCAGAACCTACCGGTCCGAATTAGTTGAAATTTTCAGGAAATCTAAGTTTGGTGGAACTCTTTAGAACGCCGTTTGGTAGGATCCAGTCGGTTAAGCCGTTCAAAAGTTATAAGCGGGTCATATACTTACATACACACACACACATACACACAGACAGGGTGACACCCTCTCAGGAGTGGTCAGGGAAGATTCCTAGGACCTCAAAACGTCGAGATCTGATGAATACTCGATTTTCGAAAAACGGGGTGAAACCAATAACTTCCCGATTTTAGAAAATTTTCAATTTTCTTAGCGGGAAGTTAAAAATGGGACTGGTTTCAGAAGAAGCCTGTCGATTCCGCTCTCTTGGAATTGAATCGGCTCAACTCCTGCTGTGCACACTCGTATCAACAAACACCTGGGCAGCCTTACAGCCATATGATTGGCTATAAAACAGTTTTGTACCAGTAGAGAGTGAATCTTTTGTTCTTAAACAGCAGACCACGTCCTCTCCTCTCTCAATCCATCCCTTTCCCTATTACGCTCGGACAGTCCAGTGTCCTTGTATTAAAACTATTTTGTATAAAGTATCTTAAATGAATGAAAGTGGTGAGGCTAACAAAACACTACAAATGACGTTCCACAACATCACCACTGCTTTTTTAATATTTTGAACATTATTTTTCAGAACATCATCTTATATATTAAAAAATATCGGTTTTTCTTTTCCGAGTCCGTTCGGCATTTTTACCCGACCGATTTTCATAATTGAGGTCTTAAATTAAAGGTATGCACGCCCAGATTTGCCATCAAGTATCTGCATTAATTTATCTACCCCGTAACTCGACTTATACTCAAACAAAAATTCCTCCCCATGCATTTCTTATGGGAGTTTCAAATTTGCAGCATTGTCTTATGTTGTTTTTCATATATCTCCGGATTTACTATAGGTACATAGTTAGTTTTGGTCTTGAAATACTCATTGAATTACAGGCTTTCATATGAGATAGAGATCATTCAAATTTGTTGAGTTTAAAAGGCGAGTTATGGACCTCCAAACAAGATAAATTTTCATTTTTCTAAAATTTGCCTTTAATTAAAGATCCATATCTCAAATTGTTATTAAATTATACTATATATTTTAGCCTAAGAACCTTCAGTGAAATACCGGTTTTCATTTAAGTCATAGATTATTGAAATTGGACGAGTTTTAAGCGAACACACCATGGACAACCAACATAAAGTTTAATTTTTTCACACTTTTCCGAAATTGTCTTTATAAAATCCATTCCTCCTTTTCTTAACCATATGTTTTTAACATATGTTCGTGGAAAATATGATTGAGTATTCTTTCATACGTATAATTATTTTTGATTTAGAATTGATAGTGGAAACGTATTTATTTTATTTTTTATGTGCAATTTAATTTTTTTTAGGCTTTCAAAGACTTTTATTATTTATCTGCTGAATTTCAATCATGAAACTATGAATTCGTAGTTGAGGTGATTATTAATTAGTCTATCATTAATTTTGAGTTATTGTATTGTTTGTGTGTTCTCAAATCCAGTTGTATTTACTATGGATTTTGGTAGGAACACCAAATTTACTAAATGGAAGCGTAAACAACTCAAAGTGGAAACTGGAACGAAAACTGGGAAGCCTCAGACAGAGTCTAATGACTCAAGCAATTCTAAAACTTCGAAGAAAAGCTAATTCACCGTATGTAATGATTTATTGAACGTTACTTTAAAAAATTGATATTTTTGACTATGGTGTTCATAATAAGGTCGACACACAGCCAATATTGTTTGGAAAGAAGTATTGTAAAAGGCCAAAGACGACTGTTTAGTTTTATTTTTTTAAATACATTTTTACTATTTTTTTGTTATTAATTATTTTTGTATTACTGTAATAAAAATGTATACTTCTCTGAGAGGCCTACTAATTTGACTAGAATATTATCACCATTATTAGGTTCAGTAATATTGTATTATTAATTTCAATGCTGCGGAGCAGCACAGGCCTCTAGTTACTATTTAAGTGCAATGTGCTGTTCTGTATATACTCCTTAAAGTGTTAAAAACTTTATACATTATGTCTAATTGCAATCGACCAAGTCTTAAATGTATTGTTTGTTGTTTGTCCATCAGAGATGTCATGATCAATCTAGGCACTCTGAAGAGACTGCCTCCGTCACCACCTAAACGTCAATGTGAGAGTGTAACGATAGTCGCCGACCTTCATTGTCCGTCACCGCCAGCGCCCGCACCACAACAGCCGCCTTCTAATTGGTCAACAGAGTCACAGTTAATAGCAAGTCTAGTAGCTGGATCAGATGCTAGTTTTAAGGTAAGGCTTGGTAAACATTGTTTCGACTGCTTCTCTAATTAACCTTAAAATAAAAAAAATTGTTCTTAAAGGTGACAAACCGTGCGCATATCGTTGCTTAACTAACAGTACCACATAACTTTCGCTAACTTTACTTTTCAAGTATTTATAATGTGTATTTCATGTAATGCTATTTTTATTTTTAAAACAAAATTTTGAATACATTTTTACTATAGAAGAAAAGAAATCTAAGTTAATAAATAATTTTCTACGTAGGCAGTTTTGGTTCGTAATGAATTACAGAAAGGCTGTATTAGCCTCTAAATCATTGTAGTTAGGCAGTACTGTCTTCGTAGAATATGACCAAATAATCGTAGTTTGTCGTTTTTTTACTTTCTCCACCCTATACGTAGTATATGGAGAAAGTATTGTTTTCGTAAAAATGTTCGAATTTGAATTTTCAGTTGAATTATCTGTTTTGGTGCTCCCAGAACCCCAAAAAATGGTTTAGTGCAATTATCTGTGTTGGTGCTCCCTGAACCCAAAAATATTTTTAGTGGAATTTTTTGTTTTGGTGCTCCCTGAACCCAAAAAAGTGTTTTTAGAGTGGTGTCTGTCTGTCAGTCTGTCAGTATGTATACACGACCAGAGAGGACACTATTGGTCCGATTTTCATGAAATTTGGTATGTAGGTACTACACCCTAATATCTCCAAGCGTTTTTTTTCATTTTTTGGAATTTTTAATTTTTAAGGGTAATTTACCCCTAAAAACCCATAAAAAACGACAAAAATGCAAATTTCTCAAAAACGGCTCTAACGATTTTGATCAAATTTTCAGTATTTATAGTGCTTAAGATGCCAAACAAAATGACACCACCCGCTTTTATCAAAATTTCGGCGTTTTATAATTATGGGGAAATGTTTAAAAATAAACAAGTTTATGTTGTCAATCTAGCATCGCGGCGGCGGCCGCACGGGGTAGCACTACGGTAGCGAGCACGGCCAGTAATTCAAAGGTCGCGCGATCGAATCAAGCCTAGGACAATAATTTTTTTATACGATTGACGTAGGTAGAATATTATTTTTTTGTTTTTTTCTAAAAAGTAATAAATAAAATGATTGAAAACAATATTATTTTGACTACAGTAAGTTGGGAGAAAGTTTGTGTCAGTTAACTGATACCGTTTATTTATAGAAGCTCTGTAGATAGACGGTTTTTTTCTTGGTCTGCTTTGTACACACAATCAGTCCAGTTAGGCAGTTTTGTTTTTCTGAAATGTTGCTGCTAACTCTAGGATTTTTGCCATAAAAATTGTATTAGTCGATGCGAATCGTCCACCAGACTGCGTTGGAACCAAAAAATCAATTTTGTTAAAAATGTCAGTTAGGCGATATTGTTCGCTAAGCGTTAATATATTTTTCCTAGAATCTAAAAACCAAAATTCTAATTACAACAAATTGATAGTAGCTACGACTGAAAATCATTAAGAGTAGAAATAAAATTGTTTCAAATCTTAAAGTTAGATAACAAGCAAAAAGCTTTGTAAACTTTAAACTAATTTTAAACTTTTGATATAAAATGCAGATACAGAAAACGATTTATTTAATGTTTTAGCACACAAAGTTTCCCCTGGACAAACTTTTTACACAAAAAATTTCCCCGTTCATACTTTGTGATATTATCTACATTCATATAACTGTGTAATGCATTATAATATACTATATAAACTTAAAAATCACAATAATAAACAACCGCCTAATCCACTTGCTACTCATAAACTGACGAGTTAGAAGCGAGAGGTACCTTATAACCCTACCCCTACCCCTCCTCCACACAATGAATGAGTACTGATAAAGACCGATTTCAAATTTCGGTAAGTAGTTAAAGTTAAGAAGTTCCTTTATATAATATGGTTTAATGTGATTTAGTTGCTATCGCTTGGATAATATCATTGGTATGAAGCTAATAACATTCACATTCCGGTACCATAATATTAATACCTAAAGAAAGTATTAGAACACTGGCTGTTTGTAGCCGGTCAAAAATCGGAAAACTACCGTTCATCAACCAATCGGTGGCTCGGTCTTACGATATTTTGTGCGGTAAAGATTAAATAAGTACTTCATCTTGTACCTGCTCGAATTCAGCAGACTTTGTGTGTGTGAATGTATACACATATTGTAAACAAAACAATTAGGCTGACCTATGTTTCCATTCATTTCTTATTTTTCCCTGCTAATTTCTCCCCCAAACCTCGTTCGGACATATCCTGCACCCCTGCTCGTCACAACATAAAATAAATGCTTTTAAATGCTAAGTAGTTTCGGTTAAGATTTTCCTTCTTTCTTGCGCTGTCACTCCTAAGTGAATGTGTAAGAGATAGGTTAATGTTGTTTTGTGTGTAAAAGTGTATGTATGTAATTTATTTGGTACATTATCCTTAGACTAGGAAAGTGTCTGGCGTAGTGGGCTTGTCTTCGCTTCTACTTTCTTCTTGAACATGCCTTGGTGCTTAGCCAATTTTACGAAAACTAGATTCACTAATTAATTTAAGTAAGAAAGTTACAACTCCGTAATGGACTGCGTCTGACTTTCATATAATTTTACCTACTTGCATACAATATATATAAAACAAGTATTTCACCTTTTAAAGAAAACGATGGCAAATATAAATAAATAAGGTTTTATTTCATACAAAATGTATAATGTGTTATACAGTAGAACCCTTCTAATTCCGTCACCTTTGAGACTGGGGGTATGGTCGGAACGCAAAAAAGGTTGGATTATCAGAAAATACTAAAACATACGGATGTCGTTGTTTTGCTTGTCTTCTATCTGAATCAGCACTCGTACAGATAGCATCATTGATGTTGAGGAATTTCATAGCTTCAAATGTGTTACAACCTTCTTCGTATTAACCAATGAACAGTAAGCACTAAAACCTGCACAGTACAGTCAGTACAGGTAGTGCTCGTTATACGCCAAAGTGCCGTGTAAAACGAAACCGCGCATTACAGGGACTATTTATTAGAACGATAGCCAAAAATAGAACGTCATACAGCTTAGAATTGATATTAATCAAGTAGGCTTACATTAAAATTGATTATAGATATTAAATCAAACGGTTTTGTTTTTCAAATTAATTTTACTGGCTAAATTCTCAACAAAAACAAATGACTAAATTGTTGAATAAATTCTATACAAACAATACAGTAAATGAAAAATGTGTGCATACAGTACATGTGCTTTACATTTCACACATATAAATAAATTGAGTAAATTAAGTTAAAAAAAGATAAATGCAATAGAATAGCTTTAACCAAATTAAAATTATAGTAAAATATTTTAAAAGAAATTAAGTTTTTACTACATTTTAGATTATCACTCGTGACTAATATTTTTGCTGTACTGACAGCGAACGATAGCTTGATGTGACTGACTAAGGTTGTAAATGACAGAGCAAGTAGAAGTGGGTAGAGGTACCGTTATGAGAGAACTGACCTTGAGGGGAGAGTGAGATGACAAACAGCGTGCCAATAACTTATAAAACTATCAACTGTAGCCTACACTCCAAACAACTCGGCTCAAATACAAAATCTTTCAAGGAATTTTTTTACCACGTAAAAGCGAAATCTCGTAAAGCGGGACCGCGTATAACGAGGACTGTCTGTACAAAAAACACGCTCGACGACAGAAACGATGCAAGAGCACTAAAGCGGACAAGCAATAACAGCAAGTAATCAACAATGGCGAGACGGGTGGTAAGTCACAAAGTTCGGCTTGAGCACGGTCGGATCAACCGGAGCGGCGGACGAGACGGGTACTATTGTAATTTTGATTTGAAACGAGAAAAACTTGTATTTCTAGGCTAAATTAAAACTTTTGCGAGCAAATTGTAGATAGTTTAATTGAATTGACTTTTTCATTCGAAATTATTTTCTGTACGACCCTTTGTTTGGTCAGGAGGAAGGTAATTCCTGTGACGAATACATTGGGGTTGTGCGGCATTGTTTTGGTGCGATCCTTATTTTT
>JAGFPH010007624.1:42374-62118 GCA_018207615.1 Philaenus spumarius | reverse complement strand
AAAAAACAGGGGCTTTGGGTAAAAAAAACGCAATACATATTTTAAATGTTAATATTTTTTGTTTAAATTTTCGGGAGTTATGCTCAATAAAATAGGGAATAACACAATATATAAGGTTAGAGGAAAAAATTTTTTTACATAGTTATTAGGCTCTAAACTTAAAAATTGTATACAAATATTTGTTTTCCTTTACTTTTTCAGTTATAGTACGCATGTAAAAGTGGAAGTAATACCATTTTTTGTAAATTTAGTTGTAGTACTTTTAATTCCAAACAAAACGAGACCAAAAGCATTATTCTGCCTTTGATATTAGCTAAGCTACAATGGTTTATGTAAACGTTCGTCAAAATGCTGAAAATAGGCTTGGCGGTATTAGACAATCCCACACGACAGTGGCTTGGCGCTCAATGCAATGTCTCGCTTAGTCGACCTTGGCGGTATTCGGAGCGTCCTAGTAGAAACGGCATGGCGGTCAAAGGGTTAATCTTGCAACATACCTGAGATGTTTCACTTACCATTGCCGTATCCTTGGGTATCTGTATCCTCCCCATAGTTCCCGTGGAGTCCATCCTTGAAGCCTCATTAACAGTATTACCCCAGATATCATAAACAGGTTTTCTTGCGCCTATCACTCCACCGACCAAAGCACCGCTGCTGATTCCTGTAAAGCATGTACACGTAATAATTAACTTTTTCAACGGCTGCTATCCAAAGTTGACTGCTGAGGATAAACTGAAACACAGTCCGGTTGTTTTCTGTTAATCTGTAACTCTCCACTCTGCAATGCAAGTGTTTTGTTATTCTTCGAAACAATTATTAAATTTCAAATGCTAAATGTAGATCTAACTATCTACAAATGTTTTCTGTAATGTTAAATTGTTGTGGTTTTCTAAAGTATTTAGGTGTATAGGTGTTGTTTTTATGTTTATTGTATAGTGCAGGCGCCTCTTGGTACCTCTATATTTTACATTATTTACTCGATATTTCACTTGTTCTATACAAAATGTAAAATTTGTCGAAAGGATTATTAATAAAATTGAATTAATTGATTTGAAGTTTTACCTAGATTCAGTCTAGGTCCATTCAGCCACTAGTTGTACCAACATAGATTAAGAATTGCTCTATGTTTAACATATTCATGTTTTCATTCAACATTAAATTATTTACATTTTTAATATTATTTTTATAATTTAAACATCAGAGTCAGCTGTTACAGACATTTTAAACCCTGGGTTAGGAATATAAATTATATACGGTCCCTGTGTAATAACCAGAAAATAAAACTGTTCACCATTTCGATGCCAGGAAAAATCATTTTCAAAAATATATTAAGAAGAATTTGATAAACGGGCGAGATTGGCTATGTCTCTATAAATATTTAAGAAAAGCATAGCATTATAGATGGTTTGAGTTCAATTATATTGAGACTGATGATTAAATAAAGCTACTACAATATAATTATGATATGTTTGTCTTTGCCTCACTGGATTGGATATGTTTTATAAATATCTTTGCTTTGCGTGATTACTGCTCACAGTCCTGTTTAACCCTTTCTACTCGAGTGTTGGGGCATCCCCGTACCCTACTAATCCGCACGAACTACTATCGGGCGAGCCCCGAACTCGCTATGATAATGTTCTTTGATTGCATTTGAACAGACGTAGTTACTTTGATGACCGCTATTGTTGAAGTTTGAGATGTGCTGCTATCTGTGGAATTTTTTTTAGGACCATTTGAGTTCAGTTTCTGTGGTAAATAAATCTTAGAAAATGTAATGTTTGCCGTCTTTGGCCGGTCTGTAAACAGCTGTCTGCTCTTGCTGTTGTTTGGTTCCTACTTACTACGCAGCGTTTTAGTGAGCTTACACGTTGTTTAGTTTTGTTGTACTAGATTATCGTGTGTAATTTCACAGTTTATTTTTGAATATTGTTCTTTTTATAACAATAATGATTGTTGTGAAATAAAATAAACGCAGACAACGGCAATTTGTTACAAAATGACGTTAGTGGCGACGGAACTTTTGTTTCGAACCTGAGTGATTAAAATATTACCAATCAGTTTTGAAAAAAGCTTTTCTTACTAGTTTTGATCTACATAATACTGTTGTTAAGCAATAAAATAAATAGTGGAGGCAATTTTGTACAAGTTGGTGTCAAAACTAATTGTTTTCATAAAAACTCATTTTTTACAAAAAACTTGTTTTCCAATTATAATTTTTTAATAATTTATTATTGTGTCTAAAACATGTGTAAACCACTTAATTTTGTTTATAATGATATAGGCAACAAAAAACAAGCAACAAATATAGGTTTTTCCATTGAAAATTTTTCCAAAATTCTTGTTCATTCCGGTTTTTTGTTACAAATTTATATTTTTTTCAATAAATAAAAATTAAAAACATATACTTGAAAATAAAAATATATGTTTTTTTTCATACCAATCTATACTTTAGTCATAGAAGAAACTACAAAAAAAATCAGCCTTTTAGAACTGACAGAAATACTTTTTTTTGAGTAAACATGTTACAGTGCAATAATTGCTCAAAATTAATCTGACCTGATAGCAACACTAGGTTCCTAGTAATTCAAGTGGAAAGGGTTAAGCGATGACGCTCATATCGCCTATTGTTCAGACATTGTCGAATCAAATGAAATTCTTTAAAATGATTAGTATTTATATAATGCTCGACCATAAATTACAAACACTTAACATGTAAAACATTTCAAAATCACAAATGCACAACACATGGGTTAAAAATAATACAGTACAGTTCATTAAGGTAAGGAAATTTTTAGGAAGGCCACACTCGTGCACGTTGGTTGGTTATTGCGTAATTACTCCATTAACGACCCCCTGACAGGCTGTAGCAATAAGGCTCACCCGTCACATAGGTCAATATTCTAGGTATCCTGCTCTAACTATACCTGAATCAGGTTTGATTTTCCTAAAACATACTGTACATCTCTGTTTGGTTTCAAAAGAAGGTATAAACGATCACTCGGTACTTACCAACACGAAGTTGGAAATTATTAAAAGAATGTTTGTTGACTTCTTCCAGTGATTGTTTCATAGAGATGGCAAAGTCCACCAGAGCGCATACATGATCGTACTCGTCTTCGCCTGCCTGTAACAACGACTAATCTTTAATGGCAGTCTTTTTTAGCGTCGGTAAATATTTTTGTTATTAAGTGATTTTTTTTAACCCTAGAACCGGCAGATCGCACGAAACGTGCGATCATGACAGCACATTTGTAACGCGTGATTGTATTGAATATTTGACCCACTAAAAATCTTCCAATCTCAAAAAGACAAACACCATTGGAAAGGTAATGTTTCAAACTTTATTTTTTGTATTTACAATTTCTTTCTAAAACATATATTTACATACGTAATCATCGTTGCAGTTTATTAGTTTTCTACAAATCAATCGGCGCCCGAAAATTCATACAAAACATAACGAAATTACTCAAATTTTGTCAATCTCTAAAACCCGCCCAGTAGGTTGTCTTAGTTAAACCTATGTACCGATGGATTCATCACAATTTCCCCTATCCAAAACTTTCATCAAATCTAAAATCGGACAAATAGTTCTGAAGTTGTAAGGGGTTTTGTAGACCCTTGCAATTGGTTAGTTTTCCAACCAATAAACAGCGTTATTTATTTCACGTGATATCTGTGTGACCTCAATCGCTTTTTAGAGATATTTTGGTATCTTTGTAAAGATAATTCTTCAAGCTAACTTTCCCTGTAAACCAAATTTGCTATATTTAAACAGTTTATTGTGTAAGACCGTGGAAAAGTTACTGCTAATACCGTCACCTAACGTTCAAATCTGTAGCGTAACGGACTTTTATAGCATAGGGAGACATACGAGAATGCGCGCGCAACTTGTACAGACGAGAGTTTACTATATTTTTCTAACTTTTGTTATTCAAATACTTCTAAGTCAAACACTTTTATGAAAAGATAATTTACAAGTATACAGTTCAGTTTTTTGATTTATTCTCTACACTTTGTTATAATAATATTTTATTTTTGGGCACAGCATATATTAGTAAATTACGTTTCTAACTTGGCATACTTTTGATAGCAGACTTGTAGTAAGAACATAAAATCTCGTGTTTTCAAAATAAGAAATTTGAAAATGTTAAATGTTTTTATACAGTTCTATTTAGAACTAAATTACGAAACTTTTTTACATTTATGGAAAAAATTACAAAAAATGTTTACTACTTTTTATGTAGACTTAAAGTTGAACTTTTATTTTTCGTAACTGAACATTTTTTGTTTCTTGAGCTAATAACTTTCTAAATTTTACATCTATAATTTTTTTACTGGCATATACAAATTCTTTGAACCTTTCTCTACAAAAAAGCTATGGAACACTTTTGGATTGGGGTTAATTTACTATTTTTGGCGAATTTTTGAATAAATGCTTGCACACGCCAAAAAATCCATTTTCGTTAACATTGCCGGTTCTAGGGTTAAACAAATTTAGAGTTGGAAGCTATGTGCTTGGTTTATAGCCAGTGGTGGCACGCGAACAGGCACTGTGGAACTGCAGCACCGCCTATTTCCATTTGATACTATTCTTAACATTTAAAGTAATGGGTCTGTTTTTCTTTAATTCTTTCTTTATACTTGTACAAAATATAATCTTTAAGCTTAATGTCGGTAGCCATCACCCAGTTTATGAAAGAGATACAAAAATCTTTGTCCGTAACTAAGATCTTCACAGTTCCAGCAGTATGATTGTTTGACAGTTGTATGCATGCGCACATAGGAAGCTGTACTTGAGGCTGTGAGGAAGAGCTCCCACAGTATCTACCCTGGCTTGCTGGTGGAAGGTAGTTTTTGTTTACTCTGCAAGTGGCAATGAGGCTATGATTTCAGAAGGAACAAATTTACTAGACCTTTATCAGACGGGTCAGACGGTAACGGATTTACATTGCGTAAGCAGAACACAACACTTTGTTTTATTTGTAAAGTGGGAAAATATATCTTAGTTGAATTTAAATCAAGAATATAAAATTCATTAAAAAACAAACACAATTTTACTTATTTCTACAAAACTTATTTAGTCTTGCCGACCGTGGCTTCACCGGCGACGGCATGGACTAAGGAAACTATAGAAAAGGCATTTTATACATATTACAAAAGAGAACAGTTACTTGGCTAACAAACGAAAGTAAAGGGAAATGGTGTGGTGGGAGACCTATGGTCATAGGGTAGACAATGGCTTAAGCAAGGGTGGGTTTGACATGCATTCTGCCTGATCATTAAATATTTAGTACAAGGTTGGAGTCTTTACAAAATAATCTCTTAGTTTCTAACATTTTCAATGAATTTAATTTCATAATTTTTTCATTGACATAGAGAATCTTAAAATTAACATTATTGAAAAAATCTTTATGACCCAACTTCTTTTGTGTTTACTTAACCTATATTTAACCATAGAACTGGCATGGTTAAAGCTGAAATTGAAAAGCCCGTTTATAGCGTTTTGCAGGCATATTTTTAAAAATTCGCCAAAAATAGTAAATAAACCCCAATCCAAAAGTGTTCAATAGCTTTTTTTTAGACAAAACTTCAAAGAATTCAAATATGCCACTAAAAATTAGTGTCTTTTGAAATTGTTAAAGTTATTAGTTCAGGAAACAAAAAATGTTCAGTAACGAAAGGAAAAAGTTCAACTTTAGGCCTACATAACAGAACTGGCATGGTTAAAGCTAAAATTGAAAAGCCCGTTTATAGCGTTTTGCAGGCATATTTTTAAAAATTTGCCAAAAATAGTAAATGAACCCCAATCTAAAAGTGTTCAATAGCTTTTTTTTAGACAAAACTTCAAAGAATTCAAATATGCCACTAAAAATTAGTGTCTTTTGAAATTATTAAAGTTATTAGTTCAGGAAACAAAAAATGTTCAGTAACGAAAGGAAAAAGTTCAACTTTAGGCCTACATAACAGAACTGGCATGGTTAAAGCTAAAATTGAAAAGCCCGTTTATAGCGTTTTGCAGGCATATTTTTAAAAATTTGCCAAAAATAGTAAATGAACCCCAATCTAAAAGTGTTCAATAGCTTTTTTTTTAGACAAAACTTCAAAGAATTCAAATATGCCACTAAAAATTAGTGTCTTTTGAAATTGTTAAAGTTATTAGTTAAGGAAACAAAAAATGTTCTGTAACGAAAGGAAAAAGTTCAACTTTAGGCCTACATAAAAAGTAGTAAAATTTTTTTTGTATTTTTTCGTAAGCGTGAAAAAGTTTCGTAATTTAGTTCTAAATAGAACTGTATAAAAAGATTTATCAATTTAAAATTTTTTAGTTTGAAAAAACAGTTTTTATGTTCTAAGTACACGACTGGTAACAAACCTAGCCCTAGATTGTAACGTCATTTACTAATATATGCTTTGCCCAAAAATGAAATATTATTATAACAAAGTGTAGAGGATAAATCAAAGAAAAAAACGGTATAATTGTCTTTCCTTAGTTCACAAAAGTGTTTGAGTTATCTTTATTTGAATAACAAAATGGCCTGAATCTAATGACATTTTGCCGTCGGTAAAGGTCTTACAAGAAGGGTGCTTTGAATTACGTTGGAAGGAGACTAAGCAATCGGTCACAACATATTGCTCTAATCATGTCCTTTCCCTGCTGTCTAGACAAACAAAAAAACTGGTTTATTCTAGTTCAATTCCCACCGTTAAAAAGATCGAACGATTCTCTACAAAATGGTATCAATTAATCTGTAAAAACATATGGAATTGTAGGAGTTATCTCTGTTGACAAATGGGCTGTTTCATTGGTTGAAAAACTGTCTAATCGCAAGTGTTTACAGACATCTTTTGAATTAATCCTGTAAAATAGTGACATCTGATTGGAAGGCACCATTATAAAGATAAAATCTTGACGAATCCAATGGTAGCTTTATTCTCGATAGAAATACTTCTGTAGATGGTGTTGTCCGATGAAGAAGTGGGAAATAACAGTACAATTGTATGCAGATTCGCGTGCTGAAATAGTTGTCGGCCGATATGCATATTTTAAAATGATGATTATGTACGTAAATATACGTTTTACGAAAAAGTTGTAAATACAAAAATTAAAGTTTAATTCATTTCCTTTCCAATAGTGCCTGTTTTATTACGAATGGATGATTTTAAGTGGATTGAATTATCAATTATGCAAATATATGCAAATTCTCGCTAAGGTTCGAGCGGGTTGCATTTGCGCCCGAAAGACTGCAGTCTGCCACTTTGAGGGTAAAATTAACATTATTGAAAAAATCTTTCACTAAATGAGTTTTAAATAATTCGAAAAACTAGAGTCGTTATGACCTAACTTCTTTCGTGTTCACTTAACCTATATTTAAAACTACGGCCTTTTTGGCCTAAATATGCTGCATTACAAATGTTAATGTCAATTTATACTTAAACATATTGTTTTTTAGCTTCCAGAACAGGCCAAAAGTACAAAAGTATTGTTAGTAGTTGTTGACGATGCCATAACAGGCGGAAAGTAAGGAACATAATAAGGATCTGAAGATGACGGTATACCGATGAAACCGGTAATCTTACAAAGGAAAAATTTGGATTGTTGACGGATGATATATAAGGTAATTAACCTATTATTAATATAAATCAATTTATAAACACTTATTGACTATTGATCAAAGAGAAAATTATTGGTATTTTGTATAAATTACAACAAGAAGAATGGATTTAATTTTTAAATAATATATCAAGCTTGGGGAGCAGACACCCTAATGCTGAGGCAACTTTATGTATCTTTTGTCCGATCAAAAATGATGTATGGGGTGGAACTATGGAGCTCTGCAGCAAAAGTACATATAAATAAATTAAATACAATTCAAAACTCAGCCCTAAGGATCTGCCTGGGATGTCCAAAAACAACCCCTGTGAGAGCAATGGGAATAGAACTCAACATCGAACCCTTAGAGATCAACATTCAAAAGATAATCTGGCACAAGTTTTTACAGAAGTCTGCAGACACATCAAATGCCTTCCATAAACGGGATCTCCGATGCACTAATCATAAATCATCTTTTAACTATCGAACAAAATTATTGGCAGCAGCCATGTCAGACATGAAACCAACGTCTTATCCTACTACCAACTGCATCCCTCCATGGAGCTACCAACCACCAAGAGTCAGCTTAAACCTACCTGGACTAACATCAAAGCAGGATAACGTATTAGCACAGAGAGCAGCAGCTCTTGAAGTTATACTGTCGAGTTATGAAGAATGCTATAAAATCTATACAGATGGATCACTAGATCCTAATGAATCAAAATCTGGAGCTAGCTACTTCCTGGATTGTAAACAAGAATCCTTCCTCATTCCAGCAAATTCATGTTCCAGCACCGACACAGAGCTCCTATAGTTCATTTCACCTCAGCGTGAGGCAAAACCAAATGACCGTAATAAAACCCTTACCCTTAGGCCTATTGTGCGACATCGGGGATGGGCACTTGTCGACTGCCTTTGTATTAGAGTTATTGCTGATTGTCCCAGTGTCATTATGCAAACTTTTTTAATTGAAAGAAAAACTTAAAACAAAATATATCATTCGCTGTGTTTTGATCACGTGATTATTTTTATACCAAATATGAAGGAAATCGGTTGATTTTGGGGAAGGCAAAGTAAATAGTTAAATCCTATGTGTTTTCAAATATTTTTTATCATCATGAATACGGAAATAAATTTACATTGAATAATGATGTTGAGTTTTATAAAAACCTCTTACTTACTACTGTACACAATAATCATCACATTATAGTGGCCTGACAGTTTTTTTGTTAATTAAATGCAGTATTAAAATATAGACATTAAGTAAAACTATTAAATAACTGTTCTATATACATCGAGCATAAAATACAATTAAAATTAAATACATCTTAATATTATAGACAAACAGAGCATGGGCTACACGAAAATATAAAATTACACATCTTATTGCAGTACATAGCACGGATAAAAATTAAACATAGGCTATTCCTTCTAGCTACTTGCACACTAAACAAAATTTGAATAGGCTATTTAGGGACAGGCGAAACAAGTACATCATTAATGATAGTCTATTATTTATCTTTAATTTAATTTATAAATTTAATATAATTTGACTAATACAGTATATTTAACGGAAATCTTGAAATTTCTTTGAACTATCTAGTTTTGTGAAAAATAGCTACTTTATTGGTTCATTAAGTTATTAGTCTAATGTGGTCAATAGAGTAATATTAGTTTATTTATTTCAATGACGTAGGTGTGCCATATAAATTTAATATATTCCCTTATAAGGACTTACGCTTATTTAATAATACTTGGGTTGATTTTGTTGTCAATTTTCAATGCCCAATGCCCAAATAAAGAGTAAAGTATTTTTTATGAGTTTTCAATTCAAAACATAAAGCCTTGGTTATTGTTTCATTAACGACAATGTTAAGCATGTCAGGCCACTATAAGGTGATGATTATTGTGTACAGTAGTAAGAGGTTTTTATAAAACTCAACATCATTATTCAATGTAAATTTATTTCCGTATTCATGATGATAAAAAATATTTGAAAACACATAGGATTTAATTATTTACTTTTCCTTCCCCAAAATCAACCGATTTACTTCATATTTGGTATAAAAATAATCACGCGATCAAAACACAGCGAATGATATATTTTGTTTTAAGTTTTTCTTTCAATTAAAAACGTTTGCATAATGGCACTGGGACAAACAGCAATAACTCTAATACAAAGGCAGACGACAAGTGCCCATCCCCGATGTCGCACAATAGGCCTGAGGGTAAGGGTTTTATTACGGTCATTTATATTTGCCTCACGCTGAGGTGAAATGAACTATAGCCATTAATGCAGCAGTGGTTCATTGCACAGAGATAGAAAACAAAGATTTGTATTCTTAGTGACTCTAAAAGCGCACTACAGCTCATAAAAAGATATAAACCCTCAAACTATTATTATAGAACAAAATAAATTTACCATTTACTGAACTTGTGCTCGGATAAGGAGATCTACTTCCAGTGGATACCTGGACATTGTGGGCTGCAAGGGAATGAGGAGGCTGACAGAGCTGCAAGATTGGCCTCCAACTTACATCCAATACCACCTAGAGAACAATCTCTAAGTAGCTGTATAGCCAAAACTAACAAAATTCTGAGAGATAGATGGATAAAAAAGTGAAATGCTGAACAAACCGGAGGTCACCTTCGTTCTCTTCTTGAAACTCCAAACGACATTAACATCTATAAAAACATGCACAGATCTGTATCAACTTTTGCCTCAAGAGCCAGGATAGAACATATTATCACACAGTCATATCTCTTCCGTTTCAAACTTGCTGAGTCACCCTTGTGTCTGGAATGCAAAAAAGAGGAAGAAACTTTGGAACACATCCTCCTTCAATGCTCCATCAAATCCGAGGCTAGAGACGAGTTAAAGAAAAGACTTCAACCAGATATCACCCTCAGACGAATTTTGACTGGCTCCACCTTCTGGAAATTGGCCTGTTTAGTGCACGAGAGACACCGTGCGGTTGGTAGATGCTAGATGCATGTACCAAGAAGTAAGAAGTAAGTATCAAGCTTGGACTGTAACAATTTAGGTGAAAGTATAAGTAAAAAATGTTTCATTTTGTTGTTTCAGGATTTTACCAAGGTTCTGAATAAATTTCTTTTCATACATATTGGTTTCATATTACACAATTTTAAAACAAAAGCTAAACATTATCTAGTGCAGCACTCTACTAATTTTAGCTATGAGCTGCCACTCATCATATCACCAAACATTTAACTGAAGTATTTATCGTAACTGAAGCAATAAGACTAAACTGTTAAAAATAACTAATGCATTTTCCCCTGATAGCAATTGTATTAACTGTACTACATCCCGCATGTTTGGACAGTACCTTGAGATTTGTAAATGACCAGGTCAATACCATTTCTAAACAAACCATTCTTATACACAAACGTAAGGTCCAATGCTTATCTAGCAAACAACATCCCGTCCATAACATAATATGTAAACAAAAATTTTATCCTCGATTATCTAATCTAACTAACATAGACTTCGATATGAATGAAACCAACTTTCTCAATAAAGGATTAAAATACAACGTCCCAAAATTAAGTAAAAACTTTTTAACGCGTGAGGTCATTAATGCTGAATCTGCAATAAAAACATTACCTAGTAAGAAACTACAGGACGAGACTAGGATTCTCATTAATAACAAATTAAAAAATTTCCTAAAATCTGACACAGTTTATGGTAAAAAAGGCGGGAGTTTAAAGGATATATACAGTAATGATTTTAAATGTTTAAAACAAATTAAAACTAAATTAGAAAACAATGATGCCATACTTTCAAAAGCTGATAAAGGCAATACCATAATCGTTATTCGTAAACAAGATTATAACCAAAAAGCGTATGATTTTTTCAATGTTAATAACATCGTGAAAATACCCACTGACCCCACAAAGAAATTTGTTAAAGAATTAAATTCTACCATCAATAGATGCACGTCATTGTTGGATGACTCCACCAGACGATATTTAAAACCGATCAATGCCTTCGCTCCTCAGTTCATAGGTCTGCCCAAAATACATAAAGACAATATTCCAAACCGTCCATTAATTAACTATACAACTGCACCAGGATACAGGACATCAAAAAAACTTGAACAACTGATAAAACATAACAACGTTTTACATAATAACTACAGTGTTTTAAGTAGCATTGATTTTGTTGAAAAAACAAAACACTTAGACGTATTCCACATACATAAACTAATTTCGTTTGATGTAGTGAATCTTTACACTAACGTACCCGTCCAAGATACTATTGACATCTTGAAAAATAATTTAATCAGCTATAATAAGCTCAGCACATCACAAATTGACGAACTCCTGTTATTACTTAAGGTCGTCTTGAACCAAAATTATTTTACATGTGATGATAATTTTTTCGTGCAAAACGAGGGTCTCGCTATGGGTTTACCACTATCCGGACTTTTGGCAGACATATTCTTGAACCATTTAGAAAACGAATTTATTATGTCTGATCACAACCCACATAAAACAAAAATATTATTTTATACAAGATATGTTGATGATACTTTTCTCGTGTTTGATGGCACTTTACGTCAGGCGGAAATATTAAAACTTTATCTCAACAAAATCAACCATAAAATGCAATTCACTATGGAGACCGAAATAGATAGTAAAATAAACTTTCTTGATTTGACTATGACCAAGGAATATGATAAACTAAAATATAAAATTTACCGAAAATCTACCACTACAGATACCACCATTCATGCACATCACACCATCCAATATCACAAAAAATGTCACCATACAACTGTTTCATACACCGCCTTCTCACCATACCATTGGATAAACACGATTTCAACGATGAATTGGAAACCATTAAATATATAGCCCAAGCGAACGGATACCATGAAGCAATGATTGATAAACTTTTGCATAATCATATAAGAAATAAACAGAACCCCATCACACGGTCTAAGAATAAGAATAAAAAATTCGTATCCATGGAATATTCTAACACCGTTCCGCATATGGTGAAAAATACAATGGCGAAATATGATATTACCGTCACTTTTCGCACCAACAATAATATTCAAAAATTATTACGACCCAAACGTGTAATTCCAATCGAAAAGAAGTCGGGTGTTTACAAAATCAACTGTGATGATTGTGACAGTATTTATGTGGGACAGACGGGTAGGGCATTTAAAGACCGTTTTAATGAACATTTGCCGCATAAAAACAAGCATAAATTAAAATCTAACTTTGCTCAACATTTAATTGACAGTAATCATTCATACACTAATTTCAACAAAAATCTGGTTCCACTTCATATTTGCAAAAAAGGTAGACTTTTGAACGCCTTAGAAGAATTTGAAATTTATAAGGAGTTTAATAACAATCCGTCTAAATTATTAAACGATCAGCTGGATTTTAAAAGTAATAGTTTATATGACACAGCCCTAGGCTATTCTAAACCGGTTTTCTAACTACAGAACTATATTTCGTTTGACAATTTACGACAGTGTACCATGGACCACACTACGACCTACACGATGAAAATTGTCCGGCACAATTAAGTTTTTTTAAAAGTGTTGTAACTGTGGTGTTTTTGTGTGTTTTTTAAACGTGTTAAGTGTTTTATTGTGTTTGTGTAAGTGTACTTGACAATGGGATTGCGGTCCCGAAACGCGTCGTATAACATTCGAACGACCAAAAAAGTCACAAGACGGAACATTAAAAGGTAATATTTAATATTATTATTAATATGTTATCCTATATAATATTAATTGTATTAATGTCAGATTATAATTAACCAACTCATCCATATACCATAACAAAAGACAGGTGTACCTGGTGTGTTGGATTCAGCCCAGAAGCAGCCATGTAACTTGCACCGACAGTTTTGATTTTCTCTATCGACACGAACCTAGGTTCTGATAGCAGTTCATCAAAATCAACTGAAAATTATAAAACACATTTATTTTGTATATGTTTTGGCAAATAAAATAACAGGCCTAATGCTTGCGGTGAAATATACACCAACAAAATTAATATTATTCAGTATTCGTATCGAAGTTTTTGTTAGAAAAATGGAATTCGTAAACAGCTCCCTGGAAGCTGGTGCTTTGTATTTCTTGATTTGTTGTTAGTAAAATACTGTATCAAAGGTTCTTACCCATCTGAGTTTTACAATATTTGTTTTAACCCTAGAACCGGCGGCTTTAACGAAAATGGATTTTTTGGCATGTGCAAGCATTTTTTCAAAAATTCGCTAAAAATAGTAAATGAACCCCAATAAAAAAGTGTTCCATAGCTTTTTTGTAGAGAAAGGTTCAAAGAATTTATATACGCCAGTAGAAAAGTGATAGATATAAAATTTACAAACTTATTAGCTCAAGAAACAAAAAATGTTCAGTTACGAAAAATAAAAGTTCAACTTTAGGTCTACATAAAAAGTAGTAAAAATTTTTTGTAATTTTTTCCATAAATGTAAAAAAGTTTCGTAATTTAGTTCTAAATAGAACTGTATAAAAACATTTATCAATTTCAAATTTATTTTTTCGATTACACCAGTTTTTATGTTCCAACTACCAGGGTGCCAACAAAAGTAGGCCTGGTTTGAAACGTAATTTAGGAATATTTTATTTCACCAAAAATGAAATATTATTATAACTAATTGTAGAGAATAAATCAAAGAAAAGAATGGTATACTTGTCTTTTCTTAGTTCACTAAAGTGTTTGAAATATCTTTAGTTGAATAACAAAATGAGGTCAATCATTTTAACTTAACTTATCGCGTGTAAAGGAAAAAAAACGTCCATTGGGATTTACCGTGAGAATCAAATGGGCCAGACAGTCCCGTTTGACCGCTGTAATTGACGAAAACCTTGTACTTTCCACCGCTCTTTGACTAAACATATAACAGGTTATATCCAGTTTAGATCACATCGAATGAAAGCTGCAAGTTTTCTCTACAGAATTGTATAAAGAAATCTGTTAAAACATATGGGATTGTGGGCGTTATCTCAGTTGACAAATGTGCTGTTTCATTGGTTTCAAAACTGTCCAATCGCAAGGGTTTACAGAAAGCTTCTTCATTCAAATTGTATAGTAGTGACATCTGATTGCAAGGCATCTTTAGATAGATCAAAACTTGACGAATCCCATGGTACCTTTATATTTTTGATAAAAATACTCCTGTAAATGGTCTGGGACGTTGAATAAGTGGGAAATAACAGCACAATTGTATTCACGCGTGGAATCAGGTTTACAGAAATCTACAATTTTAAAACGACGATTATATATGTAAATATATGTTTTAGAAAGAAATTGTAAATACAAAAATTAAAGTTTGAAACATGACTTTTCCAATGGTGTTGGTCTTTTTGAGATTGAAAGATTTTTAGTGGGTCAAATATTCAATACAATCACTCGTTACAAATGTGTTATCATGATCGCACGTTTCGTGCGATCTGCCGGTTCTAGGGTTAAACAACTGAAGAATTGACCAGTGTAGGTAATGTTTCAGAGCACTAAATAACAGCAACACAAACTGGCATAGATTAAATTATTTCGATGGATGTATTTCTTCTCTTCATAGATATATTTTAAAACATTCTTTTCATTTTTAATGACTTTCTAAAAATTACCAAGCACTTGTATTATTCAATTATATGTTGTAGAGTGTTTAAATGAAACAATATGATGTATTTTTAACACAGTTATATCTTTTATAAATTCATGAATATTCATCCTGAAAAATAATAAATTGTTAACATTGGTTACCTATGATTTCGTTTAACAGTCGAATGCATTCCATTCCTTTGTTGATGTCTTCTGAATAGAATTCAGTGAAGTTAGGAATACTTGCAAACATCACTCCGACTTTGTCCCTTGACTGGGAGTAAAGTTCCTGTAACAGAAGTTTGTGTTATTTGTAAAGAATCAAATAGACCAGCAATTCAACCGATTTAAAAATTTCTCTAAATTAGGCCGTATTAATTCTACACAAATCATTTTGATAGCACTGTAAACAAATGTTTTTCATTCTAAATTAGTCTATACTAATTATTATAAAGAGGTAAAATTTGTTTCTTTGTTTGTATGTAGGGGGGGGGGGGTAATCTCTAGAACTACTGAACCGATTGAAAAAATAGTTTCACTAATAAAAAGCTTCGCTAACCCTGAGTAACATAGGCTATTAATTCATTTTGATAAAAACATTTTTTATTTCAATATTTGAAAAAATTCTTAGGTTAGGCCTATACTGATGAACCAACACACATATTTCTTGAATGTATTTACACTCATTACCACAGCAACCAATTGAATAAAAAAAGAGATGAAACATCTATTTGCTCTAATATTTCCAGTAACAGCTGATTTAAAACTTTGAAGCAATTATTTGTATTTCTAACTTTTATGTTAGGTTTTTATTAAAGTGTAGACCTGAGCCTTGCTGGTTCTTTTAACCATTATTATAACTGCTGTTATAAAATAATTTAATTTGAACATTTAACATTATTTACCATCTTAGCTTTGGGGTTATTATACCATCTCCTACACCTATATTATAAAGAAAACATAACATGATTATGCGCATAGAAGGTTCCAACTGGGTTGGCGTGCGGAGCACACATTGGTTTCCCCTAGTGTTTTAATAAAATTTAAAATATGTATTTTGTATAGTTATTAATTTCATTTAATATATGTTCTAATAAGAAAGCACAATTTTTTTTATGTTGGCAATAAGTTGGAAAAATTACTACATATGTGGTGGGATATGAGCTATTTAATTGATATAATCTCTAAAATCATACTCCAGTAGGTTTAAAGAAACAAATTTAAATGCTCAGTCTGGAGCCGCCTGTCCCTCTAAGAAGAAATTGAATCGCCGGTAACACTATTGTGGGTACCGGAAATAGAAAAGTACTGTTTCTAAATCTTCCTATAAAATAATATGTATTGATTGAATAGTTTGATATAACGTTTAAAATCTATAATAAATGAAATAATCAGGGATTTTCGACCTTATGAACCTTTTATGTTCAACAAATTTTGAATGTAGGCCGAGTCTGTATTACAGTTTTTGTATGGAGTTTTTGTTGGCTTAAGACATGGAGGCATTTAGCCTTAATAAAACTGTAACAGGGTGAACCAGGTGTCAGTGGAGTTAAGGCACACTACAAACTACCGGTTCAAACTTTGCTTGACGAGCAATTTCGTAGAAATAGATTGGACGGAACAACATCGACCTGCCAGAAGAACAGATTTAACCATATCATTTTTTCTTACGGAAACATCGTAAGAGAAAGAATACTAAGTGAAACCAAAAACGCAGGAAAATTTACAGTTACCAATAATAAGAAAGGTCCTCACGAATTAATGTTCCAATTGAATTTTTACATAAATCTGATATAATGTTTGTGTTATAAAACGTTTATAAACAGGCATAGCACTACGACATAGCAGTGGCGCAACATATACGAGGGCTATCCAGAAAGTAGATTACGTTTTCGTCTGTGCCCGCAAGGGGCGGGGCTAGCGCGGCCATCTTGGTGTCAGTCGTTACGCCGTTCAGTCGGCATCTAGCCGTGCTAGTGCGAGGTTCGTGCTGTACTCCGTCGAGTTACTGTGACAGTTTGAAATGTCTGCCTTAATTGAAAATGCCGTGAACTGTGAGGTGCGTGCAGTAATAAGGTTTCTGACTGCAAAAAACTGTAAACCGATAGAAATCTATCGGCAGCTTCGTGAAGTGTATGGGGACAATATTATTACTGAAGGTGGAGTGCGTCAGTGGGTCATAAAGTTTTAAAATGGCCGAACTAATGTTCACGACGAAGAGCGAAGTGGAAGACCCAGCATAGTGACTGCCGAACTTGTCGAAAAATTCGATGCCGAAGTCCGTGAAAACCGAAGATTCACAATAACGGAACTCTCTATGAGTTTTCCACAAATTTCGCGAAGTTTGTTGCACGAAATCATCACCAAAAAGCTTGGTTACCACAAGTTTTGTGCAAGATGGATACCAAAAATCTTGACTGAGATCCACAAAAATCAGCGAATGACTGCAGCGCTAACGTTTTACGATAAAGATGGTGACTCATTACTCGATCGCATCGTTACTGGTGACGAAACATGGGTTAAACATGTGAACTGCGAGATGAAATTGCATTCAATGCAGTGGGGCCACACAAATTCCCAAGAAAAACCCAAGAAATGCATCCAAACGACGTCGGCAAGGAAGGTGATGGCGACTGTTTTTTGGAACAGGAAAGGAGTAATTTTTGTGGACTTCCTGGAAAGAGGCACTACAATAAACTCTCAAAGGTATTGCCAAACTCTGCAAAACCTCAGAAGAGCAATACAAAACAAGCGCAGGGGAAAGTTGAGCTCAAAGATCTTGCTGATTCACGACAACGCATGGCAAATGCCACTCGCCAAGTTCTTGGATCCTTTAAGTGGGAGTTGTTTCCTCATCCGCCGTACAGTCCCGACCTGGCACCGAGCGACTTCCACTTAAAGAAGTGGCTTCCCAGCAATGAAGAAGTGGCTGGCTATGCAGTGTTTTGATGACGACGCACAGCTGCAAGAAGAGGTACCAAGTGGTTGAAGGCGCAGGCGACCGAATTCTACGATGAAGGAATTTTCAAGCTCGTCCATCGCTACGATAAGTGCCTTAATTTGAATGGTGACTATGTAGAAAAGTAGTATTTAAGTGTGGCTTTCATCTGTATATAATAAAAACAATTTCCAATACTTTGTTTATTTTTAATTCCAAAACGTAATCTACTTTCTGGATAGCCCTCGTATAAAGAGGCATAGCAGTGAAATGTAAATAAAACGTATTCATAATACAGGTAATTGTTTTGAGGTGGAAATTGATTTAGTTGCTAATTATTCCTCTTTCAAATGCATATCAAATTATTCTGCTTTCTTAAAATACATTTCTAAATTTAATTTACAAACAGAGAATGACTTTTCAGTCATATGGAATATAAAAGGAATGAAGAGTTCTGCTCATAGGCCTACTCAATGTAACTTGTTGTAGGCTACTATAATAAGCAAGTGTTAAGGTTATATAATAAAGTAACTATAGGTTAACATGCCAATCTAATCTTTCACATTGCTAAATCAAATCTTCAAAACTGTTTGTTAACATGTTCACTGCGGCGGGGGTACCGGTACGTCCAGCGGTGTCTATTCGCATGTGCACGGAGTACCGGTACCCCCGCCGTATTGTCAATGCTTTTCAGTTTGGTGTGTCCTTGAAACTGCAAGAAGCAAGTTGATGTTAAGTTTGTTTGTTCGGCAACTAACTGGGGAGTATAAATTGTGTGTAGTCTTAAGTTCGCGCATCCCACCTGATTTTTACAGCTCTTTTTCTGCGCGTATTTTTAAGTTTGCACTCCCCTCTATTTATTAGTCCTTTGTTTCAATCTGCTGACCATACAATTACTAAAATAACAAAATTAAAACCAAATTCAAATCGAACCTCACAAAAGAAATGTTGGAGGTGCAAAAAAAGCACTCAGTATGAGTGTATGACATGTCCAGAACATCCGGGACTTTGTGTAGTTGGTTGTTTTGACAATTACCACAGAGGTCAATAAATGATGATTATGGTCGGATAGTAGGGTTGTAAATTTGTGGAAATATATATTCTTAATTATTTATAATAGTTTTTTTGTGATATTAAAGAAAAGTGTCCACAAACATAACGTTTTGTAAGTGTGCGTCAGGTGGAGCCGGGCGCGGTGTGCGCAGGGAGTACCGGTACCTCCAAAATAAAAAATTAAAAAAAAGTGGTTTTGAAGATGGAAACCAACAAATAACATCTAAATTCAATAAAAAAGACCTCAAGGTAAGCTTTAAACAAAAAAAAAATGTTTAGCATATGGGGTACATAATGGGCTTATTTTTAGCAGTGAACGTGTTAAACTAAATAGACGACTATTTGTTAATTTCTCAAAAACACAAATTATAATTTTCTTATTTTTACAAAAATTTTACCTCGGTTTCGGATAAGGTTATTGGAGGTCGACGTCCAAACGTATACTGCACCCACGGATGCTAAAACGGTTGCAAAATAAACTAGAGTAAGTCAAGAATCCATTTTAAAATAATATTAATTATTGTAATATGATATTTACAGCCCACTAT